>CAWUFW010016936.1:0-286105 GCA_963921515.1 Calotriton arnoldi | reverse complement strand
AAAAAGTGAAAAACCCAAAAAAACACATTTTGCATTTCAATCCAATGCCATCCATGCCCTAAATGAGGTTTAATTCACCAGACAGCACAGAAACAGTTGTTTCATGCATCCATGAGTAGCTCTGGGCCTACTGGCTGAAAGGCCTATTGGCAGACTACTGGGCTGGTGAATTAAATAAATATTGCAAATTTATTTCAAAAGCTGGAGAAGATGTAGTGAACTTTGCAACATGTTTCCTTTATAAAAGAAAACTAGAGGAAAAATGACATTCAAAGAAACAACTAGGCCCCTACTGATACTACACCACAATACATTTTTTTAAAAACGATGAAAAGTAAAAACAAAAAATGTAGGTGCAATGCCCCAATCAAACAAACAACACCAATTTTCCAGCTTACTTGTGAAATCTCAAATCCAAAAGTCCTCAAATCCAATGATATATGATGCAGCAGACAAAAAAAGGGATCCTTCCAGCTCCAAATCCAAATGAAAAGTAAACAGGAGATGGACAAAGCACTGGGAGGAGCCTGCTGGACAGGAACAGGAAGTTGGAGACAGTGGGGCACTTCCTTCCTCTTAAAAAAGTAAAAAAGAAAAAGAACTCCTTGCACAAAAAAGTACAGCCAAATGTCAATCTGAGGAGTTTTTTTAATCCAAATCATCATTTTGAAAAGGTTTTGATGCTGCTCGACAGAGATACTTCTCCACATTGCAAATGCTGCGTGTTCGGGATCGCGATCTTCACAAACTTCTGCCGGAAGTCTGATGGCACGCCCGAATGACGTGTTCGCGATCGCACACTCTCGCGGGACCGTGCGGCCAGCTACCGAATCTCGTGGCGCTCGCGAACAGATGGGAAATCTCGTCGCGATTGAGGCATCCCGGTAAGTCGCTCCCGCGTGCGCAAAAGCGCATTTTGAGCGCGCAAACTCAAAAAAACTCCGCTCCGCTGCGGAGCACAGAGTTTTTGGTAACTCCGCGTTCTACGCGGAATTGCCGAAAATCCGCAAAATCAGCGCGCGGAGCGGAGTTTTACGCCCAGGGTTACTGATGATGTGTCACACAGACATCCACTCATGCTCATCGGGTCTCACAATGCAGAGACATCCATTCACCTTTTATTCAAGATGCTCTACACTTCTATGTAGTGGAAGGCAAGTCTTTATGCCTCAAAGGGTGGAAGTGAAGTACTAGCTGGGTTCCTGTGAGGGGCAGACACTACGCTGCCCATGACTAAGGAAAATATTTTGTTGCAGCTGATTGAAATGAGACAAGGCAATAGACTGACCTGTGACAAGAGTGGTGGGGGGGCTTCCTTGTTCACCCCACTTTCCAAGTCCAGCATTACAGAACCTTGCTGTGAGAATGTCAGAGAGCCCATGTTTATTGAGATCAGGAACCTACAATTGCTGCCCGGCCAGACTTGTATCACTCTTGCAAGCTGGGTGCAAAACTAAGGAGTAACAAGTTATGGGCCTTTTATGATCTCCGTGGCTTTGAACCAACACTCCAAGTGCAAACCCAGTTCATTCAGTACAGTTCTAAATAGAAGGCTTGACTTAATCAGGGATCCATAAGACGGATGCAGAAGTCAATGATTGTTTGATTTTACAAATGCATTTTCTGATTCACTAGTCTACTGCAATGGTTCAGGTGTATCTTTTCAAATATATTCTTGTAAGGGGTTGGCCAAAAAAACATAACCCAGAATCCACTGTCTGTAATAACCCACCATCCCTAAAAATGGTACATACCCAGTAGACAGCTACAGGGTGGGGAAACTTTAACTCAGCGTTATCTCGTCCACAGGACATTTGGTGTTCGTCAGCAAAAATTTCACAACCAAGGTATTGCACTATAGAAAGTCAGAACTGTAATTTTTCTTTTGAAACCTTGTACCCTTTCTAAGCAAATTCTTTGAGGAGATAAACTAAATCTCCTTACTCTGATCTAGAGTAACACATAGCAACAATAAATTGTCTACATATTGAATTAGAGTAGACCCCCACGGGAAACCCATTGTGTCCAAATCCTTCTTCAGGGCTGTTGAAAAGGTGCACTCTAGATTCTTGAGGGAGTTGGAGCCATGAAAACTGGGCCCCTCAGAATATAAACATGAAGGGATACTGACTCTCCTCATGTGTAGGAATAGAGAAGAATGTGGAACAAAGCTCATTTGCAGGAATGCAGGAGAGAATGGTAGCAGGCTTCAGGACAAAACGCAATCTTGGGATAACTACATTATTAATAGTCCTAATCTTTGCACATTGGCTTCCCCCTCCTTCTGCATCGGGAGAATTAGAGTATTACATCTACTAACAATTGGTACTAAAACTCCTGCTTAATCAAATTTGCTATTTCAGAGAAGATTTCTTCTTCCAGCTAAGGTTTTAATGGGTACTGGTAGTTTGATCTGAGGGTCGACTTTCAGTTTTACAGGTTCCACCAAGGAGATGAATCCCACATTACTGGCCCATGTGGATAACAATGTGGATGGTACTTGTGAAAATGATTCTGGTAAATCAGGGACATGGCAACCGTGGCTACTTCTGCTGAACGTTTCAAGCTTTCAATATAGTAATGCAAGTACTTTGATCTCTTGTTGAGTTATATTCAAGACCACCTCTTCTTGGGTACAAAACACATTACAGTTACATTTAGACAATGTGCCCCTTGCCTAACATGTTTGCAGGAGAAGTTGGATTAAGAAGATAGGAATGCTTATTATGAATAGGTCCTACAGAAATGGACACTGGGCCAGTAATATTGTGGGGAGCTCTATGATTGGAAATACCGACTGTGCCTATCAACATACCCAAGAGTGGTGTGAAAACAACTTAATGTCTGTTTGTATTATAATCATATACTGCAATGAGATACAATATTAGCAACCACATATATATTCTTGATTGTATCAATGAGCTAATCAAATATGTATGCAGTTGTATATTAAATCGAACCTTCCTGTAGCATTGAAGAGGCTTGTAAACTTCTCTGACTCGAGTAGGCCTGGAAGTCATAGAACTCAGTTTTGTACCCTGCACATTCTCCAATAGTGTAACCACTTTTTCAAACCTAACAAGGAAAGTGGGATTTTGTTAGAATAAAAGAGCCATTCATGAATAATATCTACTCCTCAAGACCATTTTGAGATTCCTTGAGGGAAAGGGGAAAGATTTTGACACCTCTACATTAGATATGTTTTTGTTGAGAATAACAAGTTTCTGTCACATGAACATGCTACATTGACTTGTATTGAGAGAAAATGTATATATATCCCAGGCTTGTTTTTATATGAATTTAAGCTCTTAATTCCAAATAACCACTTTCTAGCAAGATCGCTGGCCAGCTTAAATGATAATTATCTTTGATTTCTGCATTGCAGCCTTCTATTTTGCATTAAACGCTAGTTGGAATTTAGGCTTCCTGATGTGTTTAATTTTTAACAGATGGTGCATGTGGCAGATGGATTTGCCTCCACGAATGAAGTGGCAGAGGAGCGTGAGTTCGACTCCACATGACGACCCAAGGGACCAGAAGTAAAGGAGAAGTTTCTGCATAGGAAATGGGGTTGAAATGGAGTGGAAAGCGGACCAGTACTGGATCGATAAATAAAATAAAAGCGGAGGTCAGACCAAATATTTTAGGTAAACGTCTAACAATGCTTACCGTTTGTTTGTCACTTGCTCACATGACTTATATTGGTTGCAGCAAAAGTATTGTCAAAAGAGGGTACACACAATTGTCGTCAGGGTAAGAGATGATGGAGAAGAATAAAAGGAAATTGGTTGAGCAGGTAGGATTGGGAGGAATCCAGAAGAAGAGAACATGAATATAAGGGTAATCCCATGGTATAGAGCAAACAGGCTCTAGAACTAGTGTGCCAACGGGGAAGATAGGCAGGAGTGCCAGGACCCAGAGTACAGACCCTTAAAGGATGACCTTGTGAGAAAAAGGGGCCATCTGGTCGGCTAGGAATCAAAATTCAGCATTTATGATAGTGTACAGCTGTCTGATTTACATTCTTAACTACAGCCCTGAAATTTAAGTGAGGGTAACTGTAGTTCCTTTGATAAATAAAATACATTTTAAAAGTAAAGGCAGTTGAAATGTTCTGTATGTATAATCTCTGGAATGAGACAGAATATGTAACAAAAGTCATTCACATTAGTAACCAGGAGAAGTGGGATGTATTCTAATAATGTCATGTAAATTAACGTTCCATGAGGCTAAATTTACTTTACTTAGATTTAGGTCTAAAATAATAGAAATGCTATCCAGTGCTCCATAGAGAATTTCAGGGAGATTTAGAGAAGATCTGGAAAAATTCCCAACTCCATCAGTTGAAGTGAATATAAGAGGTGAGTAATGTAAATGAGAGATTTGTATTATGAAAGCTTTAAAGCATGACTTCAAAGGGACTGAGAGGAAGTGTTGGAAGAGATGAAGACTGAGATGACTGATGATGCGTGAGCAGAGCCTGGAGAGAGAGAGAGAGCAACAGGAGAGAGGAAACATCGGAGGCAACAGAAAACCTGAAATGGCAAAGGCAGTAGGACCAGCAGCTTTAATATGCTTCTGCTTGCAAATAGCTTGTTTTGTATGTGTTAGGACATGAAAGCCAGACCTATCGCTTCTGCAAGAAGGTCAGATTGCAAGGGAGCCTTTATTATAATCCTGCTTTAGGTTATATGACTTTAATGTGAATAGTTTTTAATATAGTTTCAAAACATTTTCTCACCCTGAAAAAAGTGACCTAGATTAGAGTCGTTAAAGTAACCATATGATACAGAAACAAGGTAACACATGAAAACATACGTGAAGAGCAATATCCCAGTCTTAGTAGAAGGGTGGGAGCCCTGCTAAAATATGCATTCACATCAGCCATAAAATGTGTTTATTTGGTGATTATTAAAGCATGTTTCAATCGACATAATAAAATAACATATTTGCCATTATGAATTGTGACAATCAATTGCTTAAACTAACAAATCCTCACCTCACCCAGTGTCTTGGGAAAATCTATGATTCTAAACTGTACATTATATGTCTTCATACAATAGCAGGACAACAACCAATGTAGGTGATAGAACCCAACCTGATTGTTTATTCTGCCTGTTTACGCTTTAGCGAGCATCCTTGGCAGAAACATGATGCAATTCAAACATTTTACTGCCGCTATAAATATTAAGGGCCTGATTGACAAAGGTAGTTGACACTTTTTAGTAAGGTAACACTTTAGAGTGTGTTTACTACTTTTCAGCATTCACAAACTGCACTTTTGTAGTAACTTAGGGCTTGATTCACAAAAGTAATCTGAGACAAAATCCTAACTTTATGACTTTCGGTATTCACAAAGGGCATTTAGGAGAAGTAAAGTTAGGATTTTGTCTCAGTTAAACTTAAGTTTTGGTCTTAAGTTTAACTTAAGTAAAACTTAAGTTTAATTGAGACAAAATCCTAACTTTACTACTCCTAAATGCCCTTTGTGAATACCCGAAAGTCGTAAAGTTAGGATTTTGTCTCAGTTAACCCCTTCGCTGCTAGGCCTTTTCCCCTCCTGTACTAAGCCTTTTTTTGGCTATTTGGGGTAGTGCGCGCTTAGGCCCCTGTAACTTTTTGACCACATAAGGTATCCATGCCAAATTTGCGTCCTTTTTTCTAACATTATGGGGATTGTAAAGGTACCCAGGGTTTGTGGATTCCCCTGGAGGGACCCAGAAATTAGTCAAAATACAGCTACATTTTGGGTTTTTTGGGAAAAAGGCGAAAAAAGGGCTACAGATGAAAAGCGTCTTGATTTTTCCCTGCAAATGGCATCAAAAAAGGGGTTGTGGGGATGAAATAACCATCTTCCCAGCTTTCAGGGACAAGCAGACTTTTGTCAGAAAACCAACTTTTTTACACAGTTTTGGCATTTTTCTGGGACATAGCCTATTTTTGCTATTTTTTGTGCTTTCAACCTCCTTCCAGTTAATGGTAGAAATGGGTATGAAACCAATAATGGATCCTGAAAAGCCATACATTTATGAAAAGTAGACAAAATTCTGAATTCAGCAAGGGGTCATTTGTGTAGATCCTTAAAGTTTTCCTTATAGAAACTAACAGTTAAATAAAGGAAAAATTGAAAATTAGTTGAAAAAAACAGCCATTTGTGTCAACGTTTTCACCTGTAACTTCTTCTAATTATGACAGCTATTTGAAGGCAATATACCGTTATATCCGCTGGACCTTTCTGGTTGTGGGGATATATAGGACTTGTAGGTTCACCAAGAACCCGACGAACCCAGAGCCAATAATTGAGCAACATCTTGCAATGATTTTTTTTAAGTACCGGGTATATAGCAATTATTTTGGGAAAATGTATACATGGAAAAATTGTTATGAAAGACACCTATGTATTTCTGAAATGGGAACAAAATGTAGATTTTAGAAACAGTAGATATTTGCACATTTCCGAAATTGGGAGTACCCATACTAGCCTGAGAATTATAGGTCATTTTTCAAAATGACTTATTTTTTACACATTGTCTTTCATTTGGAAGGCAGAAATGCATCGAAAGTCAATAGGTAATAACAGTTGCTCTACAATTCTGTGTTACCCTAAGTCTCCCGATAAAAATGGTACCTCACTTGTGTGGGTAGCCCTTGTGCCCACAACAGGAAATGGCTCAAAATGCAACGTGGACGTACCACATTTTCACAATGAAAAATTACCCTTTTTTGGCAAAGTGCCTAGCTGTAGTTTTTGAACCCTAGCTCTGCCGGCACCTAGGGAAGTGTGAAATCTTGATATATTATTTCCAAGACACAAGTGTGTGGGAAATTGTAGGTTTATTCCAACAGGAAGATCCCATCCAGCAACAGAAATGAACAGCTTAAACAGCTTTACAGTTTGAACATCAACCACATTACAAATCTCTTATGACATGTGCACATTCCAATATCATTCTAAGAAAGAGCATACAAGAGCAACTTGGACTAGAGAGTACAATACCATAGAGGTGAACAATGGGATATCACACACCTCCCTCCCTCAAACAACCATGTACATAGGATACAGTAACAATAAACAACTCTATACATAGTCTTTGAGATAACTCGGACGTTTAGTCAACCTAGTTGACCGTTTCTTAAAGTCCACTTCATGACCTAAAAGAGAAGAATTTCTGGGCGAGCACATACCATTAGATCCATTACTGTCACACTTTCCATTAACAAAGTAATTATCATCAACTTTTCCTTTCAACACCACAACCCTATTAAGGTTCCAAATGCGATGATCGTGAGTTCGAATTGCATTACTAAAAACTTTGATAACCAACATTGGTTTAAGATACTTTGAAGAAGATCCGTCCTTAAAACCAGGACGTCGAACTTGCACCCAATCACCTACCTTCACTTCAGTTTTTTTTACAGATTTCTTTGAATCAAAATATTTCTTCCTATTTATGGCCTTCATGTGTTCCCTCGACAGTACATCTTTGGTATCACACACACTATCCCTACCCCTGGATAAGCCATATTGATTTACCCAAGAGGGTTCAAGAAGAGTGTTAGGCACCCTTCCACGAAAAAGAAAGAAGGGAGTCTTTCCCGTGGTGCCATGAGGAGTCATTCTATACTCTTCTACTTTCTTCAAAACCTCTCCTTTCCACTCCAAGAATGAGGATTTCGCTAAAGCAATGGTCTCTTTGAGCACTCTATTAAATCTCTCAATCATACCGTTGGCTTCCGGATGATAAAGAGAACAAGTTTTATGAGTAATGCCACACAGAGAAAGAAAATCCTCCATTTCCCTCGATGTAAGTTGAACACCATTATCTGTTAAAATTGATCCAGGAACCCCTTCTCTTGCAAACAATTCCTTTAAGCACTTAATGACATGACCAGAATCAATAACCGTCAAAAAAAAAAACTTCAGGCCAGCGAGAATACATGTCCATGATGACCAAGAGAAAAATCTGAGACCCATTACTATGTACAGGTCCTAGAATATCCAACGCAATGTCCTGCCAAGGACATGAAGGTCGCTTCCTCAGGACCATAGGTTGCACTCTTGGACATTTAGATTTATCAGATAAAGAACAAGGTAGACACTCACGAATTAACCTTTCTACAAATTTGTCCATCCCAGGCCACCAATAAGACATGCGCAACCTTTCCTTAGTCTTTGTAATACCTGAATGAGTATTATGAGCTAAATCCACCAGTTCTTTCTTAAGACTGCTGGGAGGAACTAATCTTGTTCCGCGGAACAAGAGATCTTTATCGATTGACAATTCATTTCGTAAGTACCAAAAAGGTCTTGTCAATTCTGACCCACATTTTATACTTGCCCAACCATTTTTCACCAATTTCATCACTTCCATGAGAGTAACATCTTCTTCAATTTCTTTACGCCATCTATCTTCAGATATAAAACTATAATCCAACACACACACCCACTCATTGTTCATATCCAACCCATCATCTTCTGAACAATCCACATCAACTAAGCGCGACAGGGCATCCGCCACACCATTTTCAATACCTGGAATGTACTTAAGTGAGAAACAATACTCTTGAAGACCAATGATCCATTTGGTAATGCGACTTGATATCAAGTCCAAACCTTTTTTGTTGAAGATCTCCACCAAGGGTTTATGATCTGATTTAACTTCAAAATCCACACCCCACAAAAATTTCTTTAATTTCTTCACAGCCCAGAAAACTGCGAGAGACTCTCTCTCTACAACAGAATAACGAGTTTCTGCATCCCTTAAACTACGAGATAAAAACATTATGGTTTGTAACCCAGAGGGACCATTTTGTTGTAGAACAGCTCCCAATCCCTTTTCACTGGCATCTGTGGTAAGAATGGGTTTAAGACGTGTGTCAAAACTCTGAAGAGAAGGAGCAGCACTCAATTTTTCTTTTACACAAATAAACTCATTTTCACACACCTTGGACCACTCAAAACTTACTCCTTTTCGTAACAGAAGTCTCATGTTCATTGTTAAATCAGCGAAGCTCCTTACAAATTTAGCATAATACTCGACCATCCCTAAGAACTTCATAAGTTCTTCCTTATTCTTCGGAGAACTCATTTTCTGTATAGAGTTAACCAAATCATCTTTTGGCTTAACACCCTCTCCACTTATGTTGTGACCCAAATAATCAATGGAATTAGACCTGAATTTGCATTTCTCAACTTTCACAGTCATGTTAGAATCACATAATTTCTTAAGGACCAATTTCAGACGACTATCATGCTCTTCTTCATCATTACCAAAGATAAGAATATCATCTTGGTATATGCAGACACCAACAAGATCTTTTAAAACACTTTCCATGGCACGTTGGAACACTGATGACGCTGAAACTAAACCAAATGGCATCCTAATAAATCTAAAAGTGCCAAAAGGTGTAATAAAAGCAGTGTAATCTCTGCATGATTCCTCCAGCTCTATCTGATGATAAGCGGAGGTAAGGTCGATAGTACTAAACACTTTCGCTCCACCCAACAACACCAGCAATTCTGTTATATTCGGAAGTGGATATCTATCCACAATTACGTTTTTATTCAATTGTCTTAAGTCGATGCACAAACGAAGATCCCCGTTCGGCTTGCGAGCAGCGACCACTGGGGCCAGCCACTCCGTACCTTCTACTTCTTCTATAATTCCAGCACTTTTGAGCTTACAGATTTCTTTTTGCAAATCCTCTCTTACAGAAATAGGTACATTCCTAACCTTACAAGAAACAGGTACAGAACAATCTTTCAATTTTATTTTATGCTGATAGCCTCTCAAACAACCCAAACCTTGTCTGAAGACTTGTGGAAATTCTTCTTTTAGAATGTCATCAAATTTTTTACCCCATTTTTTTCCACTGTACAGACTCTATCCTTTAATAAAATGGGAGGATCAGAATTAGGATCGAGGAATACACCCAAATCACCCTGATGAATCCAACTAATGATGCTATCCCCTTTCTTAGAAACATATATCTTTCCAGATATCATCCTATCCTTATAATCAATGAGCCCAATGAAATAACCATGTAATTTTATTGGCTCACCACCATAGGCCAAAGGTATAATATCGGGTTTTAAGAGGTTAACTTTATTTTTCAATTTGTTGACAAAAAAATCATTAGATATAATGGTAATTTTTGCTCCAGAATCAAATAAGACACGAGTGGATTCACCATCCACTAAGATGGTATCAAAGGGACAGGATTTCCTACCAGTTGTAGTTTTGATTTGAACTACAATTTGACCACAATCAAAATCCTCAGAACTAGATTCTGAATTACGATCCTCATAAACCTCAATTTTTTTAACTCTGGGATCAGGTTTAGTTTTACATACCGACGGAAAATGCCCCTTTCTTTTGCACTTAGTGCAAGTGTGACCCAAAGCTGGACATTTCCTGTCATTGGCTAAGTGACCAGCTCTGTCGCATCTATAACATCTAATGTCACCCATTTTCTTTTTAAACTTCTCGTTTTCCAGAAAAGGTCTACCTCTCTCATTTACTTTGCTACTTAGGTTCTTGTCTTTAATCACTTGAACTCTAGAAACTTTATCATTTTCTTTCTTTAAAACAGCAACACATTTTAATGAATGTTCAATTCTTTTTGCTACCACAAGAACCTCATCCAACGTTGGTTCATCACGCAACCAAAGTTCTTCCCTCACTTTCTCCATGTTGCACCCAAACATGAATTGGTCACGGATACGCTCATTAGTTAAATTGTCAAATTTACACGATGAAGCAAGCTTCCTTAAATCTGTTACATAACCTTCAACAGATTCCTCCTCTCTTTGAGTTCTTTTAGCAAATTGATATCTTTCCAAAATAGTACTTATTTTTGGAAGATAATGTTTATCCAATTTCTCAATGCAGATCTCATAATCATTTAACCCTTCAGCTTCAGAAGGTGACAAATCTGGAAGGTGATCAAAAACATCTTGCCCCTCTGAGCCTAAGCAATGGAGGAGAAGAGATGATTTTCTTTCTGCGCTAAGAGAAGCTCCGCACACCTTTGCATACCTCTCGAATACTTTTTTCCATTTCTTCCACTTTATGGGTGGCTCACCAGGATTAGCCAGGAAGAAAGGAGCAGCAGTTATGTTTTGCATAGCTCCAAACATAGAATAAATTCAAATTTAACAATAAACACTAAAAGCAATTATAATTTTTCAAAATTTAAAATACATCAGAGAACAGAGTATCATCATATAAATGACCAATAATAATTTGAATTGTAGTGTTTAAGAGAAAAGAAAAACAAAACTTAAATGCAATAAAAGTACAACTCAGCTGTGCCTATCAGCGTGTGAAATGAAAACTTTCCAAGCAAAAAATACAACTGTTATAACTGACACCAAAGGCACTCAGCTGTGCCTATCAGCGTGAAATAAAAGCTTTCCAAGTTATGGCAATGATATTCTTTTAGAAAGCTGTGCGCATCAGCGTATTGTAATGAACAAACTTCTTGTTGAATGGAGTTGTGCCAATAAGCGTAATCACCCTTTGAAAGCTGTGTGCATCAGCGCATTCAATTAAAGAACATCAGGTTGAATGAATCTGTGCCAACTATCGAAGGCACACCTGAAAAAGACACCCAAAGCGTAAGCACTTTTGAAGACTCAGTAATTTCCAACATCAAGCTGTGCCTATCAGCGAATCAGAGAAGGCAAACTAACTTCCAAAACAAGCTGTGCCTATCAGCGAAGGGAACCGGCGTGAGTGCTTCCCTCTTTTCGTATGACAAGCCCTTTTTAATGCCTTAACCAATGACAGTGCAACAGGAAGCATCCAGATACAATTAATCAAGGCGGGCAGCAGAAACGGCAAGCAGCGAGCACAGGCTGAGGTAGGAATCACGATACCTTTCTTCAACTGCAGGCTAATTCTTTTAAATCAGAGAATAAGCTTTTGCTTTGCCGAACAGGAGTGTTATAAATGGTGACACGATGACTCACGTGCTCGGCTCAAGTCTCAGAGCAGCGCTGGCACGAGCAGGGAGTTGCGCAGTGCAGAGACAACCTCGACAATTTTCTAACTCCGCTTTCAAGTTAAATATGTCTCCCAATTTTAAAGATAGTAAGCGAGATAATTATATTTTACACTCTTGGTGAGCAATTCCTCTCGCAAGTTCCAAGCTGAAAACAGAGCGCTCGTTATTCTCACAAAACAAGTCACTTCTCCTTTCCTTTAAAGTGTGGCAAAACAGAGCAGATCTATGGCTTGGCACATGGGTTTTAAAGTTAATTAAAGTCTAAATCGGTTGTCTCTCACCGGAATCTTGAGGGAATGTAGTTGTTGTGTTGAGATCTTCCAGGAACTGCCGACTACGCCAGTGTGAAATCTTGATATATTATTTCCAAGACACAAGTGTGTGGGAAATTGTAGGTTTATTCCAACAGGAAGATCCCATCCAGCAACAGAAATGAACAGCTTAAACAGCTTTACAGTTTGAACATCAACCACATTACAAATCTCTTATGACATGTGCACATTCCAATATCATTCTAAGAAAGAGCATACAAGAGCAACTTGGACTAGAGAGTACAATACCATAGAGGTGAACAATGGGATATCACAGGAAACCTAGCAAACCTATACATTTTTGAAAACTAGACACCCAGGGGAATCCAGGATGGGGTGACTTGACTGCCTCCCACCAGGTTCTGTTACCCAGAATCCCTTGCAAACATAAAAAATTGTCAAAAAAACCACATTTCCCCCACATTTCTGTGGTGGAAAGTTCTGGAATCTGCGTGGATCCACAAATTTCCACCCACCCCGCGTTTCCCAAAGTCTTACGAGAAAAATGGTACCTCACTTGTGTGGGTCGGCCTAGTGCCTGCGACAGGAAACGGCGCAAAACGCAACGTGGTCACACCTCAATTTTGCAGTGAAAAATGACCCTTTTTTGGCAAAGTGCCTAGCTGTAGTTTTTGAACCCTAGCTCTGCCGGCACCTAGGGAAACCTAGCAAACCTATACATTTTTGAAAACTAGACACCCAGGGAATCCAGGATGGGGTGACTTGACTGCCTCCCACCAGGTTCTGTTACCCAGAATCCCTTGCAAACATAAACAATTGTCCAAAAAACACATTTTCCCCACATTTCTGTGGTGGAAAGTTCTGGAATCTGCGTGGATCCACAAATTTGCACACACCCCGCGTTCCCCCAAAGTCTTACGAGAAAAATGGTACCTCACTTGTGTGGGTCGGCCTAGTGCCTGCGACAGGAAACGGCACAAAACGCAACGTGGTCACACCTCAATTTCGCAGTGAAAAATGACCTTTTTTTTGCAAAGTGCCTAGCTGTAGTTTTTGAACCCTACCTCTGCCGGCACCTAGGGAAACCTAGCAAACCTATACATTTCTGAAAACTAGACACCCAGGGGAATCCAGGATGGGGTGACTTGACTGCCTCCCACCAGGTTCTGTTACCCAGACTCCCTTGCAAACATAACAAATTGTCAAAAAAACCACATTTTCCCCACATTTCTGTGGTGGAAAGTTCTGGAATCTGCGTGGATCCACAAATTTCCACCCACCCCGCGTCCCCCAAAGTCTTACGAGAAAAATGGTACCTCACTTGTGTGGGTCGGCCTAGTGCCTGCGACAGGAAACGGCGCAAAACGCAATGTGGTCACACCTCAATTTCGCAGTGAAAAATGACCCTTTTTTGGCAAAGTGCCTAGCTGTAGTTTTTGAACCCTACCTCTGCCGGCACCTAGGAAACCTAGCAAACCTATACATTTTTGAAAACTAGACACCCAGGGGAATCCAGGATGGGGTGACTTGACTGCCTCCCACCAGGTTCTGTTACCCAGAATCCCTTGCAAACATAAAAAATTGTCAAAAAAACACATTTTCCCCACATTTCTGTGGATGAAAGTTCTGGAATCTGCGTGGATCCACAAATTTCCACCCACCCCGCGTCCCCCAAAGTCTTACGAGAAAAATGGTACCTCACTTGTGTGGGTCGGCCTAGTGCCTGCGACAGGAAACGGCGCAAAGCGCAACGTGGTCACACCTCAATTTCGCAGTGAAAAATGACCCTTTTTTGGCAAAGTGCCTAGCTGTAGTTTTTGAACCCTACCTCTGCCGGCACCTAGGGAAACCTAGCAAACCTATACATTTTTGAAAACTAGACACCCAGGGGAATCCAGGATGGGGTGACTTGACTGCCTCCCACCAGGTTCTGTTACCCAGAATCCCTTGCAAACATAAAAAATTGTCAAAAAACCACATTTTCCCCACATTTCTGTGGTGGAAAGTTCTGGAATCTGCGTGGATCCACAAATTTCCACCCACCCCGCGTTTCCCAAAGTCTTACGAGAAAAATGGTACCTCACTTGTGTGGGTCGGCCTAGTGCCTGCGACAGGAAACGGCGCAAAACGCCAACGTGGTCACACCTCAATTTCGCAGTGAAAAATGACCCTTTTTTGGCAAAGTGCCTAGCTGTAGTTTTGAACCCTAGCTCTGCCGGCACCTAGGGAAACCTAGCAAACCTATACATTTTTGAAAACTAGACACCCAGGGGAATCCAGGATGGGGTGACTTTACTGCCTCCCACCAGGTTCTGTTACCCAGAATCCCTTGCAAACATAAAAAATTGTCCAAAAAAACACATTTTCCCCACATTTCTGTGGTGGAAAGTTCTGGAATCTGCGTGGATCCACAAATTTCCACCCACCCCGCGTTCCCCAAAGTCTTACTAGAAAAATGGTACCTCACTTGTGTGGGTCGGCCTAGTGCCTGCGACAGGAAACGGCGCAAAACGCAACGTGGTCACACCTCAATTTCGCAGTGAAAAATGACCCTTTTTTGGCAAAGTGCCTAGCTGTAGTTTTTGAACCCTAGCTCTGCCGGCACCTAGGGAAACCTAGCAAACCTATACATTTTTGAAAACTAGACACCCAGGGGAATCCAGGATGGGGTGACTTGACTGCCTCCCACCAGGTTCTGTTACCCAGAATCCCTTGCAAACATAAAACATTGTCCAAAAAACACATTTTCCCCACATTTCTGTGGTGGAAAGTTCTGGAATCTGCGTGGATCCACAAATTTCCACCCACCCCGCGTTCCCCAAAGTCTTATGAGAAAAATGGTACCTCACTTGTGTGGGTCGGCCTAGTGCCTGCGACAGGAAACGGCGCAAAACGCAACGTGAGTCACACCTCAATTTCGCAGTGAAAAATGACCCTTTTTTGGCAAAGTGCCTAGCTGTAGTTTTTGAACCCTAGCTCTGCCGGCACCTAGGGAAACCTAGCAAACCTATACATTTTTGAAAACTAGACACCCAGGGGAATCCAGGATGGGGTGACTTGACTGCCTCCCACCAGGTTCTGTTACCCAGAATCCCTTGCAAACATAACAAATTGTCCAAAAAACACATTTTCCCCACATTTCTGTGGTGGAAAGTTCTGGAATCTGCGTGGATCCACTAATTTCCACCCACCCCGCGTTCCCCAAAGTCTTACGAGAAAAATGGTACCTCACTTGTGTGGGTCGGCCTAGTGCCTGCGACAGGAAACGGCGCAAAACGCAACGTGGTCACACCTCAATTTCGCAGTGAAAAATGACCCTTTTTTGGCAAAGTGCCTAGCTGTAGTTTTTGAACCCTACCTCTGCCGGCACCTAGGGAAACCTAGGAAACCTATACATTTTTGAAAACTAGACACCCAGGGGAATCCAGGATGGGGTGACTTGACTGCCTCCCACCAGGTTCTGTTACCCAGAATCCCTTGCAAACATAAAAAATTGTCCAAAAAAACACATTTTCCCCACATTTCTGTGGTGGAAAGTTCTGGAATCTGCGTGGATCCACAAATTTCCACCCACCCCGCGTTCCCAAAGTCTTACGAGAAAAATGGTACCTCACTTGTGTGGGTCGGCCTAGTGCCTGCGACAGGAAACGGCGCAAAACGCAACGTGGTCACACCTCAATTTCGCAGTGAAAAATGACCCTTTTTGGCAAAGTGCCTAGCTGTAGTTTTTGAACCCTACCTCTGCCGGCACCTAGGGAAACCTAGCAAACCTATACATTTTTGAAAACTAGACACCCAGGGGAATCCAGGATGGGGTGACTTGACTGCCTCCCACCAGGTTCTGTTACCCAGAATCCATTGCAAACATAAAAAATTGTCAAAAAAACCACATTTTCCCCACATTTCTGTGGTGGAAAGTTCTGGAATCTGCGTGGATCCACAAATTTCCACCCACCCCGCGTCCCCCAAAGTCTTACGAGAAAAATGGTACCTCACTTGTGTGGGTCGGCCTAGTGCCTGCGACAGGAAACGGCACAAAACGCAACGTGGTCACACCTCAATTTCGCAGTGAAAAATGACCTTTTTTGGCAAAGTGCCTAGCTGTAGTTTGTGAACCCTAGCTCTGCCGGCACCTAGGGAAACCTACCAAACACACACATTTCTGAAAAGTAGACACCCGGGGGCTTCCAGGGAGGTATGGCTTGCGTGGATCCCCCAACGTTTCCTTACCCAGAATCCCCTGCAAACCTCAATTTTAGCTGAAAAAATCACTTTTTCACACATTTTTGTGTGGGAAAGTGTGGCATCACTGGCCTCACACAAATTTCCTACCACCCAGCGTTCCCCAGGTCTCCCGATAAAAATGGTGCCTCACTTGTGTGGGAGGCCCAAGTACCCGCGACAGGCAAGGGCCCACAACGTAGTGAGGCGACCTCAAAATGGCCTTTCACAAAACCACCTGGTTTTGCAAGGGAGGTCACCTGGGTTTTTGGCCCTGTGCTCGGCGGCCATCTAGGAAACCTACCAAACCCACACATTTCTGAAAAGTAGACACCCGGGGGCTTCCAGGGAGGTATGGCTTGCGTGGATCCCCCAACGTTTCCTTACCCAGAATCCCTTGCAAACCTCAATTTTAGCTGAAAAAATCCCTTTTTTCACACATTTGTGTGTGGGAAAGTGTGGCATCACTGGCCTCACACAAATTTCCTACCACCCAGCGTTCCCCCAGGTCTCCCGATAAAAATGGTGCCTCACTTGTGTGGGAGGCCCAAGTACCCGCGACAGGCAAGGGCCCACAACGTAGTGAGGCGACCTCAAAATGGCCTTTCACAAAACCACCTGGTTTTGCAGGGGAGTCACCTGGGTTTTGGCCCTGTGCTCGGCGGCCATCTAGGGAAACCTACCAAACCCACACATTTCTGAAAAGTAGACACCCGGGGCTTCCAGGAGGTATGGCTTGCATGGATCCCCCAACGTTTCCTTACCCAGAATCCCTTGCAAACCTCAATTTTAGCTGAAAAAATCACTTTTTTCCCACATTTGTGTGTGGGAAAGTGTGGCATCACTGGCCTCACACAATTCCTACCACCAGCGTTCTTCAGGTCTCCCGATAAAAATGGTGCCTCACTTGTGTGGGAGGCCCAAGTACCGACGACAGGCAAGGGCCCACAACGTATTGAGGCGACCTCAAAATGGCCTTTCACAAAACCACCTGGTTTTGCAGAAGTCACCTGGTTTTTGGCCCCGTGCTCGGCGGCCATCTGGGAAACCTACCAAACCCACACATTTCTGAAAAGTAGACACCGGGGGCTTCCAGGGAGGTATGGCTTGCGTGGATCCCCCAACGTTTCCTTACCAGAATCCCTGCAAACCTCACTTTTAGCTGAAAAAATCACTTTTTCACAAATTTTTGTGTGGGAAAGTGTGGCATCACTGGCCTCACACAAATTTCCTACCACCCCGCGTTCCCCAGGTCTCCCGATAAAAATGGTGCCTCACTTGTGTGGGAGGCCCAAGTACCAGCGACAGCAAGGGCCCACAACGTATTGAGGCGACTTCAAAATGGCCTTTCACAAAACCACCTGGTTTTGCAAGGAAGTCACCTGGGTTTTGGCCCAGTGCTCGGCGGCCATCTAGGAAACCTACCAAACCCACACATTTCTGAAAAGTAGACACTGGGGGCTTCCAGGGAGGTATGGCTTGCATGGATCCCTCAACGTTTCCTACCCAGAATCCCTTGCAAACCTCAATTTTAGCTGAAAAATCACTTTTTCACACATTTTGTGTGGAAAGTGTGGCATCACTGGCCTCACACAAATTTCCTACCACCCAGCGTTCCCCCAGGTCTCCCGATAAAAATGGTGCTTCACTTGTGTGGGAGGCCCAGAGTACCCGCGACAGGCAAGGGCCCAAAACATTTTTGATAGGCAATGTTGATGTTGCCTCAAAACGTTTTGTGTCCTTTCCTGTCGCGGGTACTTGGGCCTCCCACACAAGTGAGGCACCATTTTTATCGGGAGACCTGGGGAACGCTGGGTGGTAGGAAATTTGTGTGAGGCCAGTGATGCCACACTTTCCCACACAAAAATGTGTGAAAAAAGTGATTTTTTCAGCTAAAAGTGAGGTTTGCAGGGGATTCTGGGTAAGGAAACGTTGGGGGATCCACGCAAGCCATACCTCCCTGGAAGCCCCCGGATGTCTACTTTTCAGAAATGTGTGGGTTTGGTAGGTTTCCCTAGATGGCCGCCGAGCACTGGGCCAAAACCCAGGTGACCCCCCTTGCAAAACCAGGTGGTTTTGTGAAAGGCCATTTTGAGGTCGCCTCAATACGTTGTGGGCCCTTGCCTGTCGCGGGTACTTGGGCCTCCCACACAAGTGAGGCACCATTTTTATCGGGAGACCTGGGGGAACGCTGGGTGGTAGGAAATGTGTGTGAGGCCAGTGATGCCACACTTTCCCACACAAAAATGTGTGAAAAAAGTGATTTTTTCAGCTAAAAGTGAGGTTTGCAGGGGATTCTGGGTAAGGAAACGTTGGGGGATCCATGCAAGCCATACCTCCCTGGAAGCCCCCGGGTGTCTACTTTTCAGAAATGTGTGGGTTTGGTAGGTTTCCCTAGATGGCCGCCGAGCACGGGGCCAAAAACCCAGGTGACTCCCTTGCAAAACCAGGTGGTTTTGTGAAAGGCCATTTTGAGGTCGCCTCAATACGTTGTGGGCCCTTGCCTGTCGCGGGTACTTGGGCCTCCCACACAAGTGAGGCACCATTTTTATCGGGAGACCTGGGGGAACGCTGGGTGGTAGGAAATTTGTGTGAGGCCAGTGATGCCACACTTTCCCACACAAAAATGTGTGAAAAAAGTGATTTTTTCAGCTAAAAGTGAGGTTTGCAGGGGATTCTGGGTAAGGAAACGTTGGGGGATCCACGCAAGCCATACCTCCCTGGAAGCCCCCGGGTGTCTACTTTTCAGAAATGTGTGGGTTTGGTAGGTTTCCCTATGTGGCCGCCGAGCCCCGGGCCAAAAACCCAGGTGACCCCCTTGCAAAACCAGGTCATTTTGAGATAATGTGTTGTTTATTTCTGCAGCGTGAAAATTTTGGCACAATATTGCAAGGAAAATGTGACAGACATTTTGAGGTTTGCAGGACATTGTGGGTACCATAACTTGTTGGGATCCACAAGAGAGATATCACCATGTACTCCCATGGGTGTTTCGTTTACGACAATATCTACAGTTGGTAGGTTATTCTTAGACGGAATGTACACCTTGGCAGACAGACTAAAAAGACAAAGATTACTGCACAGCCATCTATTCCTCAAGCACACACACATACTGGTTGGATTTGGCACGAGGGCAAGTGATGGTTCAGTATATACAATTTTATTAACAAGAGATTTCACAAAAATGAAATGCACTGTCAATAATTGAAAGGACAAAAACGGAACCAGTGACTCGCAGCTCGTGAGCTGTAAAGCCACGTCAAGGCCCCAACCGCTTTACAGGCCATTCACACACCTTTCATACGTGATACACACAAGACCATTCACACCCCCAGGCACGAAACAAACACATTACAACATTCACAAAAAGGGACAAGGTACACCCTGCTTGAGAAAGACAAAAAAAAATATTACTGCACAGCCATCTAATCCTCAAGCACACACACACATACTGGTTGGATTTGGCACGAGGGTGAGTGATGGTTCAGTATATACAATTGTATTAACAAGTGATTTCACAAAAATGAAATGCACTGTTAATAATTGAAAGGACGAGAAACTGAACCATTGACTCACAGCTCGTGAGCTGTAAAGCCACGACAAGGCACCAACCTCTTTACAGGCCATTCATACACCTTTCATACGTGTGACAAATACAAAACCATTCACACCACCAGCCGCGGGCCCATCACATTACAACACTCACACCAGCAGACAGCGCCATTCAAGGGCCCATCACTTTCACACGCCCACATTCCTAACACAGCAACCACACAAGCTGATGGATTGCGTGGAGTGTCGCTCGGCTAGCAGTGTGTGTAGTGACCAGCAGCAAGTCACTACTCACACACTGCCAGCCGAGCGCCACTCCACGCACACCGCCAGCCAAGCACCAGCCTACACACACCACCATCACATTTAGGATTTTTTTATACAAAAAAGAAAACACAAACAAATTGCAAATAGATACAAATCTACTAACACAAAATCAGAAACATTGCACTAATGCCAACCTTGAAACAGAACAACAATTCTTAAACATTACAGACCAGGCAGTTCACTTTACCACTCATGGTTGCTCCCAATAATTCTTTTGCTTGTGGTACGCTCTATAACAAGCAGGCACACACAGCCCAGGGTTAGAAGGACACTCAGGGCAGTACATACGAGTCTCCTTCCGCGTACCTCTTCGCCAACAGACTCTACATCTCCTAGTGGGAAAGTCTTTTGAGAGTGTAGGAGGAATGTGATCAGGAAAGTGGCGATCTTTCAATCGAGCCACATCCTCCACCACTCCAACTCTAGGAACACTTGCCTGTTCCACAACAACAAGGCTGCCTATGACAGACTCCTGAAACTGAACAAAAGTCAACTTTGACGCAGGAGAACACTCCTTGAACACAACAAAAGCATTGAAAGTTGCTAAATTGAAGAGATGGATGGCCAACTTCTTATACCAAATGTAAGACTTACGAATAGCAGTGTAAGGTTCCAACCTCTGATCTACTCTATCAACACCACCCATGTGCTTATTGTAGTCTAAAATGCACACAGGTTTGCGCACTTCAGCAATCTGACCCCAAACAGCCACAGGTGAAGTACTCTCATCATGGATGGTAGTCAGCATGTACACATCCCTCCTGTCCACAAATTTCACAGCTAGCAGTTCCTCACTACGCAAGGCACTGCACTGTCCCCTCTGAAGTTTTTTGCAAACAAGCTCTTTTGGATAACCTTTACGGTTAGAGCGGATTGTGCCACAAGCAAAAGTGTCCACTTTGAACAATTCCTTAAACAATTGCACAGCAGTGTAGAAGTTATCAAGGTACAAATGGTGGCCTATGTTAAACAGTCCTCTAGCAAGTTCCCACACAATTTTCTCTGAAACTCCTACTAAAGTGGACGGACAACCAGGGGGGTCAATAGTGGAATCCCTACCAGTGTACACACGCAAATTAAAAACATATCCTGTCCTACTCTCAGACAACATATACAGCTTAATTCCATAGCGTGCCCTCTTGCTAGGAATGTACTGCCTAAAAACCAAACGGCCCTTGAACAGCACCAAAGACTCATCAATAGATATTTCTTTCCCTGGAGTATAGATCTCTGAAAATCGATCTACAAAGTGATCAAGAACAGGCCGAATCTTAAAAAGACGGTCACATTCAGGGTGATCTCGTGGCAACGCCAAACCATTATCAACAAAATGCAGCATCCGAAGCAAAAGTAAATACCGATCACGAGTCATAACTGCAGGAAATATGGCCGTTGCCATCAAGGGACTGGTAGACCAATATGAACCCATGGACGGCTTCCTTATCAAACCCATCAAAAAAGTCAAACCCAAAAACTTCTTCATCTCTTCCAGATTTGTGGGACTCCACCGGGTAGCTCTAGAATGGGGCCTAAGTCTGGCACTGTTGTCCCTCAAAAACTGTTCAGCATACAAATTAGTCTGCTCAACAATCTCACCCAAAAATACATCATCCATAAACAACTGAAAATACTGTATAGGCAAATAATGTTCACAATCCACTCTACACCCTGCATAACCACTAAAGGCAGGCAACACCGGCTGCACCATGTTTGGATCAACCCAGAGTCCAGCACTTCCAGTAGGAAGCCTAGCAGCCCCAGGCTGCAATCCAGATGCCTCTTGCACCATCGGCACAGTAGTATCCTCCTCTAAATCAGGCACTTCATCTGCACTGAGAGTACCTTCATCATCCGATGATTCCATGTGGAGAGAAAACTCACTGCCTGAATCTTCCCCTCCCTCCTCTCCCTCAGACGCACTGTCAGTCTCATAATCCTGCTCAGAGGAAGATTCAAGAAGCAAACCAACCACCTGCTGAGCAGTAATTCTACGGCTAGCCATAATGCTTACTAATAAAGGTTACTTGTCAAACAAGTCAACAACAACAAACCCTTTGTAAAAAAAAAGAAATAAACAAAATGTAGCTTTATCACAAAGACCTATATACTCCAACACTATACCACTCACGTGACAGAAGCAGCTAGACTCACCACCACCTACTCTGCACAGACACAGTAAGGATCAACAATATCCCACTAAAAAAGAAGAAGAAAAAAATTACACATAAGACAATGCAAAACATCGCAAAGAATTTCATGCTCTGAACACTAACAAATATGCTGCCATTATGGCACCACTTACAAAAAAATTCATTCATGCATGACAATAATACTCATTTGGAGTACACACAACAAAAATATTTTTCTTACCAAATAAATGCAATTACGCAAAACTGCAGAACCACAACTGCCGAAACCGCAAACAGGAATCAAAAGCTTTACACTAGAATAAAAAGGAGGAAAAAAACATTACAATCACATATGCAAATAATGCACCAGTCCACACACAATCCACCAGCCAAGCTAAGGGGTAGGTGGGCCTAACAGTATAAATAAAATATTCACACCCGTAAAAGGGGAGCAACCCTTGCCCTTTTGGCCACTCCCCAACACAAAAATTAAAAAAAACCCTGGTGCCTAGTGGGCATTCCTGCTGCACGATCACATGATCGTGCAGCAGGAATGCACAAAAGAGGCATCGGGGGAAAGGAAAACCCTTTCCTTTCCCTCGATGCCTCTTTTGATACAAACCCCCCCCTCCCCGAGCCAAACCTCACCTGATTTCCCCGACGCGCTGGAAGCAAATGGCTTCCAGCGCGTCGGGGAAGAAAGGGAAACCCTCAATGATGTCAGCGCACCTCGCGCGCTGACGTCATTGATGGGGCGGGGGGAGGCAGGGGAAGCCCTTCCCCTGCCTCCCCCCAAAAAAAACCTAACGATCAGATTCCCACGGGGGGAGCGCCAGCGCTTCCCCCGTGGGTGGTCTTATGACGAGCTGGACTCGTCACGAGCACTGTGTGCCATGACGAGTCCAGCTCGTCATAAGCACCGAAGGGGATAAAGGGTCAGAGCAGGATCTCAGCGGCAGACGAGGAGAAGGAACCTCCTGGTCACAGGAACTACACGAGCATTGCGCTCGAGAAATTCAAGGATGCAAAGACCTCCATCAAGGATTACAGCTAACTTTTCAGGGTGTAAATGGAGAGAAGGCACATCTGCCCTGCATATTTATCCACGAAGATGCCACCGTTTTGTGCAATACCTCTACTCAACTGGAGTACTTTCTACTGGCTAATCAGTAAGTGCTACCTCGTTGGGTAAATGTATAGTGCCTTTCCTACACTACAGCTGCGTAAAGGACCAGAAGAATTGTCTCCAGTGACCTGTGTGTCTGTAACTTTGCCACCGCGCCGAAAGCGCCGGGGTCCTTTGAGTAAGCTGTCCATCATAGTGGGGAAAGGGCGGGCATACGTTGCATACCGCTAGTGTATGTGTGGCAGGGCCAAACGAGCGGGGCTTCTAGGCCCGTTCACATGCCTCTTGTTTATAAAGGGTCAGAGCAGGATCTCAGCGGCAGACGAGGAGAAGGAACCTCCTGGTCACAGGAACTACACGAGCATTGCGCTCGAGAAATTCAAGGATGCAAAGACCTCCATCAAGGATTACAGCTAACTTTTCAGGGTGTAAATGGAGAGAAGGCACATCTCCACGCTCACGAATTCTACACGAGAATTGCGCTCGAGAAAATGAAGGATGCAAAGACCTCCATCAAGGATTACAGCTAACTTTTCACGTTGGAAATGGAGAGAAGGCACATCTGCCCTGCATATTTATCCACGAAGATGCCACCGTTTTGTGCAATACCTCTACTCAACTGGAGTACTTTCTACTGGCTAATCAGTAAGTGCTACCTCGTTGGGTAAATGTATAGTGCCTTTCCTACACTACAGCTGCGTAAAGGACCAGAAGAATTGTCTCCAGTGACCTGTGTGTCTGTAACTTTGCCACCGCGCCGAAAGCGCCGGGGTCCTTTGAGTAAGCTGTCCATCATAGTGGGGAAAGGGCGGGCATACGTTGCATACCGCTAGTGTATGTGTGGCGGGGCCAAACGAGCGGGGCTTCTAGGCCCGTTCACATGCCTCTTGTTTATAAAGGGTCAGAGCAGGATCTCAGCGGCAGACGAGGAGAAGGAACCTCCTGGTCACAGGAACTACACGAGCATTGCGCTCGAGAAATTCAAGGATGCAAAGACCTCCATCAAGGATTACAGCTAACTTTTCAGGGTGTAAATGGAGAGAAGGCACATCTCCACGCTCACGAATTCTACACGAGAATTGCGCTCGAGAAAATGAAGGATGCAAAGACCTCCATCAAGGATTACAGCTAACTTTTCACGTTGGAAATGGAGAGAAGGCACATCTGCCCTGCATATTTATCCACGAAGATGCCACCGTTTTGTGCAATACCTCTACTCAACTGGAGTACTTTCTACTGGCTAATCAGTAAGTGCTACCTCGTTGGGTAAATGTATAGTGCCTTTCCTACACTACAGCTGCGTAAAGGACCAGAAGAATTGTCTCCAGTGACCTGTGTGTCTGTAACTTTGCCACCGCGCCGAAAGCGCCGGGGTCCTTTGAGTAAGCTGTCCATCATAGTGGGGAAAGGGCGGGCATACGTTGCATACCGCTAGTGTATGTGTGGCGGGGCCAAACGAGCGGGGCTTCTAGGCCCGTTCACATGCCTCTTGTTTATAAAGGGTCAGAGCAGGATCTCAGCGGCAGACGAGGAGAAGGAACCTCCTGGTCACAGGAACTACACGAGCATTGCGCTCGAGAAATTCAAGGATGCAAAGACCTCCATCAAGGATTACAGCTAACTTTTCAGGGTGTAAATGGAGAGAAGGCACATCTCCACGCTCACGAATTCTACACGAGAATTGCGCTCGAGAAAATGAAGGATGCAAAGACCTCCATCAAGGATTACAGCTAACTTTTCACGTTGGAAATGGAGAGAAGGCACATCTGCCCTGCATATTTATCCACGAAGATGCCACCGTTTTGTGCAATACCTCTACTCAACTGGAGTACTTTCTACTGGCTAATCAGTAAGTGCTACCTCGTTGGGTAAATGTATAGTGCCTTTCCTACACTACAGCTGCGTAAAGGACCAGAACAATTGTCTCCAGTGACCTGTGTGTCTGTAACTTTGCCACCGCGCCGAAAGCACCGGGATCCTTTGAGTAAGCTGTCCATCATAGTGGGGAAAGGGCGGGCATACGTTGCATACCGCTAGTGTATGTGTGGCGGGGCCAAACGAGCGGGGCTTCTAGGCCCGTTCACATGCCTCTTGTTTATAAAGGGTCAGAGCAGGATCGCAGCGGCAGACGAGGAGAAGGAACCTCCTGGTCACAGGAACTACACGAGCATTGCGCTCGAGAAATTCAAGGATGCAAAGACCTCCATCAAGTATTACAGCTAACTTTTCAGGGTGTAAATGGAGAGAAGGCACATCTCCACGCTCACGAATTGCGCCCTCCTCCTCGTGGGCATTCCTGCTGCACGATCACATGATCGTGCAGCAGGAATGCACAAAAGAGGCATCGGGGGAAAGGAAAACCCTTTCCTTTCCCTCGATGTCTCTTTTCGAATCAAACCCCCCTCCCCGAGCCAAAACTCACCTTATTTCTCGACGCGCTGGAAGCAAATGGCTTCCAGCGCGTCGGGGAAGAAAGGGAAACCCTCAACGATGTCAGCGCGCTCGCGCGCTGACGTCATTGATGGGAGGACGGGGGGCGGGGGAGGCAGGGGAAGTCCTTCCCCTGCCTTCCCCCAAAAAAACCCGACGATCGGATTCCCACGGGGGAGCGCCAGCGCTTCCCCGTGGGTGGTCTTATGACGAGCTGGACTCGTCATGAGCACACGAGCACTGTGTGCCATGACGAGTCCAGCTCGTCATAAGCACCGAAGGGGTTAAACTTAAGTTTTGGTCTTAAGTTTAACTTAAGACCAAAACTTAAGTTTAACTGAGACAAAAGCCTAACTTTACTACTCCTAAATGCCCTTTGTGAATACCGAAAGTCGTAAAGTTAGGATTTTGTCACAGATTACTTTTGTGAATCAGGCCCTTACACTTTTGTAGTAAGTCCAGCACTACACATGGCCAACCACTGGTACTGCAACACCCCACCATAGAAAATAATGAAGGCAAGGACTTACTCAAAAGTGTTAATTACTCCAAAAGTGTAAGTTACTACAAAAGTGAAGTTTGTGAATGCCAAAAAGTAGTAAACGTACTCAAAATTGTAAGGCACTACAAAAGTGCAATTTGTGAATAGCAATTTGTAAGTAAATTTGTTGTACTGCTGAAGTGCTACAAATTGTACTATAAAGTGCAGTTTGATAATCAGGCCCTTAGTGTTACCTTACAAAGCAAGTTGGGAGTGCTCGGTGGCCACATAGCAACACAGACTACCTGCTTTGGTTTCCAGAGAATCCTAAGCAAATACAGAGGCATCTGAGTTGCCTACTGCCAAATGAGCACAATTGACGAGTCATCCTCTGAGTGTATGGCCCCAGAATGAGCCTGTGGATCCAAGACCAGGCACAACAAGCTCCTGGTCCTCTCAGTGGATAATCTGTGGATGGCAGAGGCATGTTTTTGCAGAGCTTTCTACTGATACCTGATTATGAGTAGCACAGAGGATGCAGTTTCTCCAACACAGCCATCCGTTAGCATGTGTGAGTTCGGCCCAAGCCAAGGGTGCAGACCTGCCTGCCTCCTGCAGCAGTCTTCCTCTAACATGGCTCTAAACCAAAGCGCATTTAAACACTGTTTCTGGAGGCAGCTACTGCCCGTGCCTGCATTTAGACTGATTTTCTTCTCATGGCTCTCCTTTCACTCCGTCCCCCCCATTCACCTTCTCCCAACCCCTCTCAATTTTTTCAACACACTAAGAGTTAAAGAGGCCAAATAAAAAGGGGGCATTACATTTGATTTTGCCCAGGGCGCTCTCTGAGCAAAGGCCCTCTCTGTTGGACTGGCAGTGGTAGCGACCAGAAAGAGAAGGGTGGTCTGAAGTGTGTACCAGAGGCAGGAGAGAATGGGAGAGGGAGAAGCAGATGAAGTTTGTGCATGCAGTGGAAGAGACCAGAGGAGTATTTCATTGAATGTCAGTATTCTTCAATATCAGACTTGGAGCCAGAGCAAGAGAGAAAGAAGATAGGAAAGCAGTGACTATCGGAGAAAGCAGTGATGAAAAAGAAGAACCTATACGACTGATGTGACAAGACAATAAGTGTACAGTGGTGGGAGAGTGTGTCATGAAGAGGAATCAAGACTAGAGAGAACCTTTGGAATTGGCAACCCTGGCATTGAAGGCTACTACTCTAAAAAAATAGATAGATAGATAGATAGATAGACAGATAGACAGATAGATAGATAGATAGATAGATAGATAGATAGATATTAAGCACTGCCAACAGTATATGCAAATATCACAAGAAACAACTAGAATTAATCAGTTATTATCAGATCAGATGAACAGTAAAGTCACAGAAGTCAGAGAGCAGCATTTCCTAACCTATGGCCAGCATGACAAGATATGGACAGATTGTAAACACTGATGTCACAAAGGAGGCAGATGGGTGGTCTCAAAAAAGTGGAACTGATGTAAGAAGAAATAAACTGGGAGTGAACACCAATGAAAATAGGTAGCAGGTGTTAATATTGAAAAAAGGTTGATGTCAGTATGAATAACGATAAATTCATGTATAAAATGAAATTGCATCTTTATTAACAAATTTGCCTGTTGGGAACTCCATGTCAAACCGACTTAGAAATATGCAGTTAGGCAGGCCCTGAGACCCAGGCCCAAAGTCACTGATTGATAGATCACAGATGGGGTGGTACGTAGCCGGCAGATAAACGCGCGAACAGAAAACCCAGATCTAACCCACAGATAGGCGCAGCATCACCACAATGGTCCTGCGAGATTGGCCCGAATAAAGCACACATGGCAGGATGGGTATGCGAGTTCCCAAAACACCATAAAGTCAGATGCCACATGAGGTTAGGTACACATAGCCAAACGGGGCACAGCATACACAGTACACCCAGTGATCATGCGCTCCCATGCAGGACATCTGGACATGTTACCCACTGGCCGCCTTGTGTCCACGCAAGGTCAAGACCCACCTGGATTCCTCATCGAATACATTCATTTATGGCTCCAAAGACAGTGGTTCACATTCCTTACCCAAAAAAGGATCGCTGGAACTGTTTTATTGCATTCAACAGATTGTACAAAATCCATGGCCGATCAATTGTAAGTTGAGACAGTCCTCAGACCCTTTGCCTGCAACTGTTCTTCCATCAGCACTGTTTAATTAAACTAACTGTTCCTGTTTTGCCAAACCCCTCTTGGCTCTTGTTTTTTCAAGGTATTTCATGTTCACACAGGCAATAGCATTTTCTGGTAGATAGTCGTACAGGATGTGACGTGATAATTAGTAGTAAAAATGCTTTTTTCTGGCAATTTGTCCATAAACTATTCATACAAAAAGTACAATAAGTAAAAAGTATTATACAGTACAATTAATCTTCACATTTAAAATCGATACTATCTTCAAAACTGATCTAACATATATATATCAATATCATGCATGCAGAAAAAGTTTATGGGCTTGACAGTTATTTTTGGCTAAACTTTATCTTTGCCGCCTTGCTTTTCATCAATATTTGGTCATACAAACCGGGTCTTAACAAAGTGAGCTTTTGTAGATGTATTGAACATTCCTTTTAAAGGTTGAATTTTATTTCTTCAAAATTATTAATAGCCAATCTTTCCAAAACTGCATATTAAAGAAGCAAAAAGTGAACATTTTTAAAAAGGGGCCCTAGGGGACCTGGGAATGTCTATTATATATACCATGCTTTGCCACGATATTGCTTGATAGTCAGGGGCATATTTATGAAGTAATTACGCAGCAAGCCACCTTGCTGCGCTGCACTTTGTGATAGGTAATGACAGGATTGCACCATACTTAACAATATACAGTGCACTCCTGTAATTTCCCAGTGCTAGCGCACAATGTGCTGTCTAGCGCCAATGAAGGCAGTCTTGCACCATGGTGCAAGGGTGCCTGCGTTGTGAGCAGGATTGTTTTTGTGCAGGAAGGGACACCTTCCTGCACAAAATCAATTCTGAGAGGCATTTTCCTCTTTCTATGTGTGCTGCAGAATGCAGCACAACTAGAAAGAGAAAGTAACAAGGAGAAATAAAGATAAGTAAGTTGGCCTTGAATGGCTTGATAAATCAAATTTAAGAGTTGCGCCCCTCTTGCGTGCCGCAGCAGTGACACAAATCGTACCTGCCGCCCGCCGCATCATGGCTCTTCTGCTTTTACTGCAGCACAGGCTGAGGCTCCCAGACACCCCTACAGCCAATGCAGACGTTGCTCTCATGCTGCTGGCAGCATGAGAAAAGCGCTGGGATTTTGCATGAGCGCTCTGGATTTGCACTCCCAGAGAGACTGGGAGCCTGTGCCTGCTGTCTCCAACCCGGCAACGCAGCTAAGATTGGAGACATCTCAGTGCGCATGTCGGTTTGGCTGTCCTAAGACGGCGGGCGAAATGCACATGCGCACTTATTAGCAGTGCCCACCACTCCTTCTATGCCCGTCATCACGATGGCCCCGCCCCCTAGACTTGACCTCATGGAGAAAAATTAAATGATAATAAACCTGTGCTATTATCATTTTATCTTACAAGTTTTGCATCTGCTGACAGGGAGGAGCGAGTCTGCTCCGCCATAACGAAGGAGCCACCACTGGACTGGTACTATAGGACCGTTCTCTGGAAAAGGCCGCCCAACTTTGAGCTCCTTGTATTTTGCCACATTTGGTTGTAAGAAATGACATCCCAATAAGGTAACATCATAGCACATTTCATTCTGATATAACAATAATATGGAAGTACAAAAATCCTAAATAAGTGCAAGCATATTAAATATATTCTAAACCATAAGGGAACTTAAAAAGAGGACAAATGGGCTCAAGAGTGGCATCTGTATTGTAAATGCTAGCTTTGGTGACCCAATACATGATAAATCTGCTGTATTTAAGAGTCACCAATTGCCTGGCAAGGGGGACATCTTCCCTAATCCAGAGGATGCTATATGCTCAATTGATGCCCCAAATGAAATATAGAAGCAGCAGAAGCACGCAGAGTAAAACAATTGTAGTAGTTGTGATCTCTGTCAAACTCTAAATGACATATATGCAGAATGTGGAATAACAAGAATCAGACTTCAGTGCAGACTGAGAGAAGATGCCACAATGCAAGAATAAAAACACAGAGTGCACAATATTGTCACAAATCACGGACAGGAGTATGGTTGCTCGACAGAAAATGCAGCTCTTTAAAAAGAGAAGTGGAGTGTGTGCACTCTAAGTATCACAAAAGACAGTAGCATAGCCTACAGGGATTGGCCCCATTGTCCCAGGAGACAGACAAGAGTGTTGGCTGACAAAATCCTATTTATGCACTATATCATTCAGCCAGGGAAATTGTGGCCGGCAGCAACTTGTTATCAACCATATTTGCTAAGAGCAGGAGTGCACATTCTCATCTGCTTCTCTCTCCCACTTTCGGCCTTATTACATTAGAAAATTGATATCACTTCCCTTGCTCAGGGATCTCAATTACAAGTGGTGCAATATTTACAGGAGCCATTATTACTGGCTGCAATATAATCCATACCCCCTGTAAATTATGGCAGCTCGAAAATATAACGGGTGAACAATACCTGATAAATACTTGGACATTTGGATTTTGGTGCAGTAGAATCTCACAGAATTTCCAATTCAATGAAGTTTAACACTTTCATTTACCATCAGCGGAAGAAGGAGTTAAATGAGAGCAGGGGCTTCCTTGCAGTGTGAGGTGGAGGGAGGGGGGGGTGGCAGAGTACGGGATGGAAGGGGAAATTGCGTTTTGGAAGAGTGAGCATTGAATTCTACCCTTGCTGTCGAAAAAGGTGGGGTGGAACATGGGACAAACCTTGGCATTAGTTGCATCCAAAGCCTCATGAGAGCGTACTCACAGAATTACCAGCTGGTGAAATTGAATTCAGTGTTCCTGCACCCAGGAAAATTGTGTGAGGGAACACCGAATTAGCCATAAACTGGCAGAGCAATATGCCACCCGGGTCACCTCTCCGCCTGACTCGTAATCAGGTCCCTAATGTGTACTTATGCATAGACATGCAGGAGCATATATACAAGGGGATTGTGCCACAGGAACGTCACTTTTACCAACGTTCTGGTTGCGCAATGCCCTGCTCCATATTTACAAAGTAGCTTTAAGTCACTTTTTGTGGCTTTACGCCGCTTTGTAAATATGGTACAGTTTTCTGCGTGAAAGGGGCGTGCAATGGGTTTTGCTGTGGGCGTTCCACCACAAAACCCATTGCTTTTTTACGCCGTCCCAGATTTACAAGGATTCGTAAATCTGAGGCAGCGCCAAAAACTAACACCATGCAATAGCAGACGTTAGAATGGCGCAACGAGGAGAAATACTTTTATTTCCCCTCGTTTTTGATTTTTCTATGTGTGCTGCATTCTGCAGCACACATCGAAAGAGCAAAACACCATTAATGAGTGTTTATGTGCAGTAAGGGGTCCCTTTCTGCACATCAACAATCTTTAAATAATGACGCTTTACTACTTCTATGTGTGCTGCTGAATGCAGCATATATAGAAGTAACAAATCACAATTATTAATTGTTTATGTGCAGGAAGGGACATAGTGCATGTTCCTAATTTATCTTCACCTAAGCAGCATTTTGTTCCACTGTTCACTTATGTTCCTTTTATTCTAATCCAACCAATCTGGACAATGTACGAAAATGTTTTTCCTGAAAATTCACTTTTTCAGAGATTTTCTGAGCACGAAGGTATTGCACAAGAAATGACTACTGTCTTTTTTGAAGTATATGTTATGAGGAACCCCGTGCCATTGTTAAAAATTGGTATGTACAAATACATTTTTGCAAAAGCCATGCTACTTATGTGGAAGTGCAATTCAAAAATGTTTGCAACCCTCAAAAAGTTGCGATGATTTCGATAGACCTTTGGAATGGTTGAAAAAAACTTTGTAACTTTGCACAGATTAATGTGAACCTGTTAATACATAGGGGATGCATTTGGTATTACAGAACGGCCTGCTTCAATTCCAAAACCTCCAAGGTAAGCAGTAACACCTTGCATCTGAACCCTTTATTTCAGCCCTTTTTCTACAAAAGGTTTTTCTGGGACAAAGGGGTTCCAGGCGAAATCTCCCAAGATATTTGTGTAGCAGGGAGCCTGAGTTCCCGTTTGAAGGCTGAGAAGGACTGCAGTTTCTCTGTGACTTCAGTGTCTCTTCCCCTGCCATCTGCTTCTGTGTAGAAACACCCAGAAAGACCCGCAGGGTGAGGTGCTTGCATACTGGGAGCAGCAGCCTGGTTGCAACCTGTTGAATTGGTGCCAGATCATGTCTCAATCTCATGCCAAAAGGATTTGAATCTAAGCATGCTCAGGACTGGTGGCAGTGATTCAGGCTGAGTGGGTGGGCAGAAGGGGGTCTTGGTAATCCCCTGTCAAGTTAGTTAGCTCTATCCTTGACATCTAAGAAGGAACCCCTTTATCTCACTGTCCTTCTCCTGAGTCGATGGTTTTATTATGTTTGTCTCACCTAGATGCATTTTGGTCTCACGGTGCTTTCACTGGATGATATACCCTTCCACTGCTCACTTTAGACACTGCAGTGGATGAGAAAGACTATTTCCGTTCTCTCTCTCTTTCTCTCAGCTTCTCCTCACCCTCCTCTTTTTATAACTTCCTCTTTTCCTTTCACCCACCTAAATTCCACTTGAACCCCCCTCCCAGGTGCCATGACCTTTTAGCACAGACTTCCCTGCTATTGATGGGCGAATTTTTTTTTAACAATTCCAAAACGCCCATCCACAAGCACCCACAGCAGCAACTTTGGATGGGCTTTCTTTAAAAAAACACACATTGCATTTAGAAATGGTTGCTGTGGATACATGCGCATCTGCAGAGCTCATCTTTGAATGCAGTATCGAGTATTTTAAGACAACACATTCAAATATGGCCAACGCAGATCCACGCACTCCTACCACCGACCGCGTGACCAGATTGGGGGGAAAAGCATTCGGCTTCTTGACGTTTTTGCTTTTCAAACAGGCGCGGTCGGTGGTAGGAGTGCCGGTCGGGCGGTGACGTGGGGCTGGGGAGGGCAGGGTGGGGTAGTAATCTACGGATTAAGGCCCAATACAGGTAAGTAAACATTTAAATAAATAAAACGAATTTCGTTGCGAGCGCTGCATCGCCAAATGCGATGCAGCGCTCACAACAAAATTCGTTTTCTTTATTTAAATGTTTACTTACCTGTATTGGGCCTTAATCCGTAGTTTACTACCCCCCACCCTGCCCCTCCCCCGCCCCACGTCACTGCCCGACCGGCACTCCTACCACCGACCGCGCCTGTTTTCAAATACTTGTTTGTATGAAAGAGTGACATTTCATACAAGAAAGACTTGTGAAAAAGTATTTCTCCTCAACGATTAGCAAGAGCTCATCCATTTTATTTGTGTATGCTGGAGAAATATGCCCTTTTGCAGGGTAGGTACCACTCTAAATGATGAACAAATATATGGCTCAAGTGTTTGTATCATTCTAGAGATAAAGCTGTGAAAAAAGTAACAAGAATAGCGGCTATGACGAGACACTTAGCCAGTAGCCTGAATATATAATGGAATAATATCTATAGAATAAGCGTTTTGTAAATTCAAATTCAAATAGACTTTATTCGCATTTAAAGATTAAATCTATAAAAGTACATACATTAAAATTCACTTCATGAATAAGACATTGAATTAAAATAGTACAGCCCAAACACATTTTAAGCTAAATAGATAATGAATAATTTAAAATTGAATCATTTGTTTAAATAAATGATAACATTTTCTTCAGGCAGCTAACGCTTGTTCATGATAGGACCAAGTACCTATGCCACCTTGTATCAACCACCTTAAATACAAGTTAGTTCCTTAAAATCAATTGTGATCAAAACATCTTCTTATTACAGCAATTCATTATGGAATTGTAGCAGCAAAGTCACAAACTCTATAAACCAGAATGCTAAAAACATGGGAAGTAGGAAAAAGATAACAGACATCTTGTTTGATTTATACTGAATCTTGCAGGTGTCATTCATATTATGCATAGACTCTACGTGGTTAATTTTTATATTAAAAGCGTTTTGTAGTTCAGATTAATTCTCGTATCTGAAATCTGAGTATTATTTACATGATAAACCATAGCTCTTCTTTTGTCAAGCATACTAGTGTATCTACTCTTCATTAATCGTCCTACTGGAAATTAATTATGGTTTCTTTTCAGTGAACTCAGTGTTGTGGAATGTTAACAATGTACACCCCTTGCTAATAAACATGCCTGCACCAATGCTCTGCCTCCTAATTACAACAGGATTCAAACATAAGGTTTTAGTGCGTGGGAGTAGAGGTTAATAGGGTAGATACATCAAATACTATACATTAACAGCAAGGATCATTACATAGATTACAACGGGGTTGAGCCTCCTAACGTCTTAAGCCTTGTCACATTTTAGAGATCAGCAAAATCAGGTATTTACAGTCGTAGGGAAACTACAATGTGATCATTCTGAACGCGAAAAAATGTCTCTTCGAAAATGTGTAATGCGTGAGTTGTAGCATATTTTGAAAATAAAATACAGTCTGTACAAAATAAATATTACAGGGCAAATATCATCCAGCTCTACAGTTAATAAAGGTTGCAGCACAGTTTTTAATCAATGTAAGTGCGGCCCAAGTAAAGGTCATTATGAGGTTGAATGCAAACAAGGCCAACTCAGGCTTTCGTTCTGTTCGAGGCCGATAAACTGAGAACCATTAAAATAGGTAATAGATTATAATTTTTGTTATCACTTAGAAAAGGCAGAAACTGCGGTATCAAGTGCTCTATAAAAATAAGCTATTATTAAAAAGCATTGTTGGGAAGAGTATAGCGTTTTTCTGCTTTTACGAAGAAATGGTGTCCTAATATATAGCTGATAAACTAAAACAACAACTTACACGCGGTTTTATAGGAACCTATATGGTTGATGGTTGTTGAGGAAAAAGTTAACATCAAAGGGTACACAGAAATCTCTACTGCTACTTATTATTTATATATACATGTATATACACAACATAAGTTTGTTTAACAAATTGTCATTCGAACCACATATAAAAATAACATACTACATAAAAGGTTTAAACATGTATCACTTTACAAAATTCATACTCTTTCTTAAAGTTATATCAGTGATCCAATTACAATACAATAATGGTTATACATTCCCAGTTCTCTCGCCCGGCACCACTGTCCGGACACAGAAATCCTTCCAGGAAACAAACTCGGGCAACGTCAACAGTAAGAAGGCCCACTTCGTAGCATTTGCTTTCCTCCACATTGGTCTCACAGGGGCAGGTCTTACATTTGTTTGTAAATTGCCCAACACAGTTACTTTGATTGTCCTGATTTACTAGGCCCAGACCTAATATCATAAACTGCCCTCTCCTCTTCTCCTCTTGGCCACGTTTTTTTTATATCACGTTTTACTTTTATTAGTCTTTTCAGAAGAACGCTTTAAGATATCCCATTCCCAGCTAAAACAAGCACTTGCAATGCAATCGGTCTCGCCTTTGGGACCTTTTATGTATTTAGCTATGCAGCACATTAGCCTGGGTGCTGAAACATCTTCTGTTCTTTAACATGGAGGGAAAGTAAGCACGAAACTGCGTGACACGCCAGGTATGGGAACACATGGAGAGAAATATTGCCTTTCAGCGGGAAAAGGTATAGTCCAAAGCTCTGTTTTTAATGTAAAATCAGGGCCTTCGGTGGTCATATCACTGAAAATGCAAAATTTGAAAAAAATATTATTGTCTACGGTTGCTCGTGGAAGACAATTTCTATGGACTGGAATCTAGAGAATGCTAAAGTGATTCTGGTACTTTACTGACCTCTGCTGGTCGTTTTTTTATCAAGAAAGTTAAATAGAGGCAGTTGCCAGAAAAATTAAAAAAAGAAAGTCCCTCAGCAGAAAGCAATTCTGGTATTTTACTGACCTCTACTGGTCCTTTTTATTAAGACAGTTAAATAGAGGCAGTTGAACAGAAAAAAGTCCCTAAGCGGAAGCAGACAAGTCCTAGGGCTGATCTCCAGAGCCCACAAAGTACATACACATATAAGTATATACTAATATATAAGTATATACTAAAGTATATACAAGAGGTCTCGAATGCTCGACCTAAAAAGGTAAGATCAAGCTCCTTTAGAACACAAGGCCAGAATGTTTTTCCTGAAGACATTTTTATCCAAGGAGCTATTATCAACTCCACATCTACACACCTTGAAGATATATGTGTGTGATATATATATATATATATATATATATATATATATATATATATATATATATATATATGTATATATATATGGAGTCCGACTCCCACTATCTTACGAACAGGTCCGACACATGCTCGGTGTCAAAAAGAAGACTTTATTGCCAGAATGAAAAATGCATAACCTGGAAATGATGAAATGGTGAAACGCTGGGCAGACGCGTTTCAGCCTTACGGCTTTCCTCAGTGCCTGTTCCACCATAGCGAAAAAATGTTCCACCTGGGGGCCAGTTTAAATCAATAGCGGTCCACTCCGATTGGAGAAAGTTCTTAGCCCATCCTCGATGATCACTGACTGCGCTGCTCCCAAAGCTGGTCCATGCCGGGTTTTGTGCATCCCGCTGTGAGTGAGAATTCAGTAATTACTACACTTGTACGCCTTGTGACGTCCCATTACTGTTGGCACCGATTATCAACTTGGCACGGCAGTCTTCAACGGGAGAAAAGTGATGGTAAGTCTTTATTTTTTCACCTTTATCGCAGTAGAATACTGCTACCTCTCTCCCCATACTGCAGTATTGTCATAGTGAAAATCCTATCCGGCTGGGGGGGCGACCCGCTGTATATTCAATACTACATCCAAAGAATGCAAGCCAGGCGCGTTGCTCCAGACCGAGAGGGCGTGCCGGTAACCTGTGCTTGCAACTGGTATATATATATATATATATATATATATATATATATATATACATAGAGAGAGAGAGGGAGAGATCATCAAGGTACATATATGTGTGTGGAGTTAAGCATGGTAAAACTGTGCTTATCCATAGAAACTTACCTTCACAAATTTCATGTCCTCTATATACTCACCTATATATTTTATTTTTGATATTACGCTCAATCACCCTCAATGTAGAATTTCATGCCCATTAAAAGTAGCAGCATCAATTCAGCTCTGACCATCCTTTGTTTGATGTTTGTCCGGTCACGTTTTCGTGCTTTTCAAAAGCACACAATTTCAAAAGTGTGCTTTTGTGAAAAAAATACCAATCCAAAACCTAAAAAATGTTTTCTCTTAGGAACATGTATTGCCTACACATCATTTATTTTAATGGAATTGGAGTTACATAAAAATCTGTATAATACACATTCACAAATATTTCAAAAGTTGTTTTTTTCCTAAGGGTTTTATTTTGAGTACCTGTCTCTATATTATTCTATGGAAGGGTGTTGCAGTACTAGTGTTGGCCATGTGTGGTGCTGGATTTAGTTTAGCACTGACCTGGGGTACATTTACTACTGTTTTGTGTCCTTTGTGCCTCTATTAACTTTAGTAGTGCAGTTTGTGAATAGCAAGGGGCTTACTCATTTGTGGATGGCTGTATATCCCAACATAAACTCCGCCCTGCCCCTCCATAAAACTCCTTTTTTTGTCCTCCCCAAATCCCTTCCATTTAGTAGTATGTACACCCTTTTTCCAGCCACTCATCCTGGTCTCTCCCACATTTACTAATAAGTAGTTACCTTACATGTGTGAGGATCTCTCTATAGAAAAGATAGGAAAGATGGAGGTGAAGACTTACACCTGTAGGCTTTCCAATTGCATTTTGTAGTAAGTAAGTAGTACTACTGCAGAGCTACTCTATGTACTATAAAAGGTAGTCTGTTATTCGGGTCCTGAATTTCCATCTTCACCTGGGAAAATGCTAGCAAAATGATTCAAAGTTTTTTTTTTTACTCAGGCTAATTTCATCTTCAAAGCAGATTGTTGATAATTTAGTGGAAAAGTATGTTGTGCTGTCTGAGCCAAAACTAGTTTAACTGTGTTAAAACCAGTTTTGCTACTCATCTCACACCTAAAGTCTTAATACTAATTCCTGGCTGAAATAATTGCTCTGCTCTCTAGAGACATTGGTTTGGCCTCTTTGCTCTGGAAGGTTGGGGCATTATCAACAACTGGCCACTTAAGATGGATTAACTGCCTCAGAGGGATTTAGAAACAGCTGGCAAACAAAGAACAGGCTACATGCTACCTCTTTTGTCTTAGCGATGGTAAATGGGACTATCAGAATTAGCCCTGATTCATTTCAAGGCCCCTATCAGACTCACTGACTCACTGGCTTCATTAACAGGCACATCACACTCAGACATTTTTGTCATTCTAAATACAGGTTCAGCTGGACCCCGTGATTAAGTTATCCAGCCTTGTGGAGCCCTATCTGGCAAGAGCGTTCATGCTTGTCCCGCTAGATGATTTTGAGAAACGAAAAAGTGATTAGGGGCCTGATTTAGAGTTTGGCAGAAGGGAATTCCATCAAAACAAAAATGTATTCTGTGTTAGACCTGACAGCCTTAGTGTGGTTTACCCCAAACGTTTTGCCTGTTTGCCTTATGTTTTTGCTGATTAATTTTTGTTGGCCTTAGGACTACTTTACCACTGCCAACCAGCGCTAAAGTGTGTGCACTTCTCCCCTAAAACATGGTTTGATTGGTGAATCCACAATTAGAACATTTAATTTTCCTGTAAGTCCCTAGTACAAAGCAGTCCATGTTCCCAGGGCATGTAAATTAAATACTGCTAGTGGGAAAGGCAGCACTATTTGTGCCACCTACTCAAGTAGCCCTTAAACATGTCTCAGACCTGCCACTGAAGAGCCTGTGTGTGCAGTTTACACTACCATGCCGACTTGGCATTTAAAACCCCTTGCCAAGCCTTAAACTCCCCATTTATTACATATGTCTTCCCTAAAGTAGGCCCTAGGAGGCCCATAGGGCAGGGTGCCATTTAACTAAAAGGAAGGACATGTACTTTTAAGTTTTACATATCCTGGTGGTGAAAAACTCCCCAATTCATTTTTTACTACTGATTGGCTTACCCCTCTCATAGGTTAACATTGGGGATTCCTTATTACATTTAATAAGCTGTAGTTCCTAATTGAGAGAAGGTGGAGTGATCAAGTGCAGTACCTCTGGAATAGTAATGACAAATGCTCTCTAATGGTAAAGTTGGATTTGTATTTACCATTCTGAAAATACCACTTTTAGAAAGTTGGACATTTTCCTGCTCTTATCCATTTGGTGACTGCTGCCTGTCTCTGATAACTGCCTGGGCTGGGTCACTGTTTACTTTGTGTGCACTCCCTCTAGTCAGCCACACACAAAGGAAGGCTGGGTGTAACTTCATACATCTTCCTGGGAGGAAGGAAGGGAGGAGCTGGGCACAGCCTCAGACTTACACCTGAATTGGCTGGGCCCTGCCCACACACAATGGGTTGCATACCCCCTGGTAGTGAGTCTGGAGCCAGGGCACTTGAAAAGTCCCCCTCTTTGAAGTCACCCCCAATTCAAAGGCACAACTCGGTATAAGTACTGGTCCTCTGACCGTACCAACTCAGTACAATTCTGGACCTGAAAACATCTATAAAGAAGAAGACTGTTGTGCTTAAGGACTGCCACTCTGCTGGACTGCTGCTCTGGAACACTGCTGTCATGCTGTGCTGCCCTGCTGCCTGCTCCTCTCTCTAACTGGACCTTCATCACTTGACCCAGAGTGACTCCAATGGCTAGCTGACTTGTCTCCTGTTCTTCAAAGACTCAGGAACATCAAAGTCTTTCAACCTGTTCCTGTGCCTGGTCGATTGGAAGTGGATCCAGGTGCTCGCTCCACCTGAACCGACACATCCTCTGCTGTGTGAGCAGAATCTATGCATAGCTGCTGTTGCAGGAACAGAACCGGCACATCGCACTTGGAACCAGTGCATAGCCATCGGAACCGCCGCATCTCAGAGCCAGCACTTTGTCATCAGAAGCAGTGCATCACCATTGTTGTGTGGAGAAAATTGAGGAATCTCTTGGAGTGCAGGATTGACACCGATGCATTGCTTGGCTGCACCCCTCATCTCATGTTTGAGAACAGGATTAAGGTACTTTTGCTCAGCAGGCCTTATGTGGGTCCTGTATCTGGCCCACACTCCATTGCAGTTGGACTGAACTCTTGACTTAGTCCCGGCGGTCCAGTGCAACTAATTAACTCTTCAGGCGCTTACTGCTTCTAAGCGCTATTTTTGCATTTAATCTTTAAAAATTCATATCCTAACTTCTATTATTGGATTTTTGTTGTTTTGGTCTTGTTTTATTTATAAAATGATAATCTATTTTTCTAAATGGGTGTGGAGTCTTTTTGTGGTGTTTTCATTGTGTTACTGTTTGACGTGATGCACAAATACTTTGGGCCATATTTATTGGCACGTTACGCAGCACAGCAAATCACCTTACTGAACTGCATTGTGTGACAGGGAAAGGGCAGGAATTTGCCATATTTTAAATAATACAGTGCATTCCTGCCTTTTCCCACACACTGACACCCTTTTTGCTGCCTATCACCAACGCAGGCCCCCTTGCACCTAGGTGCAAGGGTGCCTGTGTTGTAAGGACAATTGTTTTTGTGCAGGAAGGCGCACCTTCCTGCACAAAAGCAATCCCCTGAGGCTTTTTCCTCTTTTCATGTGTGCTACAGAATGCAGGGTACATAGTAAGAGGAAAGAACAAGGAGAAATAAAGATATTTCTCCTTGTTATGCCTCACCTGGGGAGGTGTAGGTTTTTGGCGCATTCCCAGGTCTACCACTTCTGGTAAATCTGGGCAGACGGCGAGTGATCAGGATCACTCGCGGTCTGCCGAAGGGAAGATTTAATCTACAGAATAAGATTCCATTCTGCACAAGTGATTCATTTCCGTTTACACTTCTTAAAGAATCCAACCGGATGGTGGATTCCCAACAACTTCTAAGTGGTACACTGCACCACTTCTACTGGCTGTCCTCCCCTTGTCCTGAAGAAGACCCGCTGTGACTCCGTTGCATTCACGCACAAACCTGGGTCGAAACGTCGACGTATCCTGATAATCCACACCCTACGTTCTCCATCCCACTTAAAACAACAAAATGAACAAGAGATGGACTGGAGATTCATATGTTTAGGGACGGATGTTCATTGATTTCTACATTGTATATACTGTTGTATATAGCACTGTACATATTATCTTCATTCACAACACCTTGTCAATTCTAGATCACTTATTCACTTAAAAGTCACCCTTTCGCCTTTTTATCGTGACAGCCAACAAAAAACAAAAAAAAATTGTGAAAAATTGTGTGAGAAATGGCAAAAACAAAAATCAAAAGATTACAATATACTAATTTTGATTGACTTCATCTATGTGTGTTTGCTTTTTTCAGTACATTTACTGTTTGAATTGTAAAGAAATTGTTTACCCGACAGAACCAATTGTAGTATACTTTGAAATTACATCTAGGCCTGGTGAAACTCAAACCCAATTTTTTTCAATCATGTCTTTATTTTCCTATTTCCTTCTTTTAATTTCTTCCTAATTGGTTTGCTAATTTTATTTTGTTGTTTTCTCGACTTTGAAATTGTTGGTACAGTTTGAAATTAATACACATTCCTCTGGAGAATTGCCTATTGCTTGTGTCATAGCTATCAGGAGTTGAATAGAGTTTCATTGAAATTTGTGCTGAGACGTGCACAGGCTGTCTTTATTAAGGTGGTAATGGTTCTCCCTTCTGAAATTAATAACCCATTTTTTTGACAGGGGCATTCAAGTTTCTCCTCAGAGTTTGATAGGTCCACCTGCAGAGAAACATGAGGAGGCATGAAAAATGAATCTATGTGCTTCTGTTCTCTGCTGTATGCTGCACAAGTGCAAACCCAGAGGCTTATTTATGGAGCCCTGCGTCATTTTTGCACAACGCAAAGTGGTACATGCATGACACAGGGCTCTCATAAAGATTTATGAAGCCACGCAAATCTACCCTGCGTGGCTTTGAGTGGCCTCATAAACCTTGAGTAAGGCGACAAAGCGCAAATCACTGCTTCACCTTACTCTTCGCCCCATGGGCATTGCGGTAGGTTTTCGCATGCAACACCCATGGAATTTGATGCTGCCCCATTTTAACATAGTGATGTAAACCTGGAGAAGCGTCAAATCCATACACCTCACAAGGTGCAGCGCAACGAGGATAAATATGTTTATTTCTCCTTGTTGTTTCCTCTTTCCATATGTGCTGCATTCTGCAGTACACATGGAAAGAGGAAAACGCCTTGTAGGATTGTTTTGTGAAGGAAGGTGCCCCTTCCTGAATAAAAGCAATCCTGCCTGCAAAGAAGGCACCCTTGCACCATGGTGCAAGGGTGCCTACGTTGGTGCTAGGCTGCCAAAACGGCACCAGTGCAGTCAGAAAGGACAGGAATGCACTGTATTGCTTAAATACAGTGTATTCCTTCCCTTTCACTTTGGCATAGGGCAGCACAGCAAGGTGCCTTGCTGCACTGCCCTGTGCCAAAATACCGTAAATGAGGCCCTAAGTGAGTTAGTACATTTGTTGAAGATAGTTTTTTTTTAAATGTGGCATGGTTCCAGTCAGTGCCTGGGTGACCCATTGTTGTTTAAGGCTGCACAAACTAGTTTCCCCTTCTGTAATACCACACCTGGATCCCCAGGATCGGTAGAATAACTAAGGGTCTAGCTGTGCAGTGTGTGCCACCCACTGCCTCTTGAAAGTTCATATTTTCTGATAGTTTATACAAGAACTGTGTATTTCCTGTGACATATGTAAATCTTTTTTGGTTTCCCCAAAGGGCCACATTTTTGCTACACAGTGGTACCGGGTATACCTGGATACTGCAACAAGTTACTTAGTATATATTTCTGTATTTTCTTAGTCACTGACTGTTGTGAAGTCATCCTGTGCCCTGGGCAACCCCCTTTTTTTCTGACTACTACTGGTGGTAGCTGACTCTGACAATCCCTGGGCTCTGCCTAACCAAGCCCAGGGCCAATGCTATGCTGAAAACACACTTAGAATACAGTGAAAACACCTACACACACTAGGGTACACTATGGGTTAAGGTACCCCTATGATTGGCATGACCTACCCTATAAGTCCCTAGCATATTCTAGGGCAGGGGGATTTAAACTACCTTTAAGTCCCTAGTATATATCAGGGCATGGCAGTTTAGAGGCCAGCAGCCCTTTCTGCACTTGCATGTGTGCACTGCTGAGGCCTGAGTTCATTTTAAAAGTAGCCCTGTGTTTCAGAACTGCTTTTAAATGTAAATTGTGCCCAAACTCGTCTTTGGTGTGTGGAGCACCTAAAAATTGATCAACTTCAATATTTTGGCATATTAGGTGCCCCCCAAGGTCTCCCCTAGGTGCCCCAGGGGTGGGGGATCAGGTACTTATATAGAGGGCCCTTATAAAAGAGGTTTTATATGCCTTGGGGATAGAGAAATTGCACATTTCACTTCCCTCATTGTAGTAAAGAGCTCCCCAAAATCGACTCTTGTGCTAAAAGCACTGTGGGGTGAGGATATACATAATTTCTATATATTCAGGACCCCTAAAGTCTACCCTAGGTGTCCCAGGGGTGAGAGGTCATGTAGTTATAAGCAGGGTCCTTATAAAAGCAGTTTATAGGCCCTGGTGCTGGAGAAATTGAACATTTCATTTTCCCCATTGTAGATCCCCAGCCACATAGGTTAACATTGGAATTGTTTATGAATTCATAACTAACGCTGGGGACAACCAAAATGTATGATGCAAGGATTTAGGAGAATGGTATTGATAAATCCAATAATATGCTGTTGTTGGATTTATCCTAAAATGTACAGAAAATAAGTTATAAGACTTTCTTGTCTGTAAGCCAAAATTCAGCCTTCCAGTGGTCTGCCCTGGTTGGTCAGAGTTAAGTGGATTAGCCAGGATGCTTTGATGAAGTGATAAGTGGCACCTGGGGCGAGGAGCCTTCTGGGAGGAGAGGGTTCTGCTACACAGGAATGCCACAGCAAGGGTGAGGGGTCGTAAACCATGAGTTTCAAAGGATGAAGGGGACAGACAGAAGAAGCCAGGTCCATCTACACCCGTCCCCTCTGAACCCAGCCAGATGGCAGGCTTAAGGAAGGAATGTGCAGATGCTAGGGGGAGGGAGACTATGGAGATATGCCATCCTGGAGGTTGCTTTAGCTAGCTCTTGCCTCTCTGCCGAGACTTTAGCCATATTGAATTTTGGAAGAATAGTGCTTTCTGGGAGACCATTGTGCCACACTTTGGAGGAAATGGTCATGCTCTGCGGTGTTGCTCTGCACCTCATTGGACAGTTGTGCCCTCCTGCTTGACCCCAGAGAACACAGAATACGTATTTGAGAGGGGCAGAGCCTCTCAGATCTGCTGCTTGAAACAACAGAAGAAGAAGGGTCCATGCTGGAAGTTGGATTTGCACCAACCAGGCCCTGCACTCTAACTGACTGTGCCTGCTGCACAATCTGGAACTACAGCCCTGTGGACCTAACTGGCTTCAAGAGGAATAAAGTGTGGACTCCATACAGGCTACAGATTAACAGAGCTCACCTGGGCCATCACCACCAAGAATCCCCAGCCTGGAGTGACTCCAGTGGATTTGTAAGGGTTTTGTCCAAGTGGATTGTGGGAACTGACGGTCCAAACTTTCAAGGACCATCTCAGAGTTTCCAGATCCTTGGAGTACATTTTCGACACTTTGGGACCCTCAAAGGATCTTCAGGAATAAGTTTCAGAAGTTTGGAGAAGTTTGGAAAAAACCTCCATAAGTGGACAACCCTCAACCGCGAGCCAGCCTACCCTCCAGGTTTGTCCCACTGACAAGCTCCGGAGGTCCGACTTCCAGAGTTTGACAGGGAGCTGGTTGAAAGCCAAGCCAGCGAACCCTCACTGAACCCGGCCTGGTGAAGAGCATCGAGGGACCCCGGAAGAAAAAGCTCTGTAAAAGTTTCTAAGTCCGAAGGTAACAGACTTGACCGGCCCCAACCGCGTCAGTCAAGCAGCCCACCTTCAACCACGAGCCGGCCTGAATCCCTGGTCCGTCCTGCTGGAAAGCTCCTGAGGTCCGACTTCCATAGTTTGACCGGGATATCATCAAAAGGCAACCCGGCAAACCCTCACCGAATCCGGACTGGTGGAGAGCATCGGGGGGACCCGGCAGAAAAAGCTCCAGGAAGGTTTTAAGTCAGAGGGTAAAAACTTTGACCGTGGTCCACTGCAGGGCTGTATCGCGGTTAGCCTGAAACTTTGACTTTGTCCTGGTCTAGCACGACCAGATGTCCCAATAGACGCTATAGGTTTCTATGTGCTATATAGTGCTAAATCTTTGAAAATTCATATCTCCTGTTCCCTACATTTTTTTTTGTTTTGGTGTCATTTTAAAGACTAAAAATATTTCCTGTTTTTATAAATTGATGTTGGATTGTTATTGTCTGTTGTGTCTTCATTATTTACTGAATTTGTGTTTTTAAATGCTTTACATACCTGTCTCTGAAGTTAAGCCAGCCTGCTCGCAGCCAAGCTACCAAGGGTTGAGCATGGGAATAATTTTCTGAGACCTATTCTAAGCCCTAGACTGTGTTAGTGGCCTTATTGCCAGCGGCAGATATATATGTACCAGTACTAATAACCCACTTTCTAACACTGACTCTTTGAAATAAAGGTTGACACCCACTAAATTGTATCAGTGGAAAGTTTTCTAGGAGAACCTGGAAAATGGTTACAGTGAAATAAATACAATTTTCAATTAGATGAACATCAGTCTGAAATAATTTTCAGGAGGAATAAATGAGTCAAAAGGGCATTATAGGATAAGTTGAAGCAAAAACAAAAAGAAAAATCTGAAACCCAAAAAGCAGGGCATTAATTGGTACAAAAAGGTGAGGTGGGTCTCTAAATGTGGCATGGCCAAAGTAGTATGACTATGAATACTTTCAAAGAGGCATGGCCTTTGTAACTAAGGGCATGGCTTATCACAATAACACCCTGTACTTCACGCAGTGTGCCCCCTGACTAGTATTTAAGTGCCTCTCTCTGTTTGTTGTCTGTTATTGCATCCAGACACAGACATGCGCCTTAAGCAAGTCAAACCTATTGCCTTTGCCAACACTTGTTATCAGATAAATGAGCAACAGTGATATTATTGTGAGAAAAAAGAATTTAAATGATTTCAATTCTCAGAACATCACTGAGCTCTATGGAACTGAGGTCTATATTCTTCAGAGTGTCATAATCACCCCTGTTCGCCCCTTCACACCACTTTCCTGTGCAGATTTTGTAAAACACCTACACCGTTTTTTCTCCCACGTTTTTCTAAAATACTCCATCTGCATATTTCACTCCTCTTCTCTTTTCTCTAACACACTCTCTTTTCACTCTCTCTTTCTGCACATACGTCCTTACATTTCCTTCACTTTACCTTCTCCCACACACATTCACCTGTATGCACTTTATTTTCCTTCACTTTCACACTGGCAATATTTTAACAGCTTTGTACCTCCTTTAAACACTTTCGCATATAGTCATAATTACAAGTGGCACATGTCATTATTGCTCTTTACGCTCTGCAGAGTGGCCAAGGACTATATTAGCATGTATTTTGAGAACCTTTATGACCCACCCACAGGCAGTGCGAGAACTTGCACTGCCTTCAGCCCCATCTCCAGAGTTCTCAATCACGGCCCGTTATAAACACCCACCAACAACCTCAGCTCACACAGGCATCTACAGACGACCCAGTGTATAGTACACACAATACAAGATGAATATGCTGAATGAATAATGCAGAAAACAGAATCATGGAAAACAGCAAATTAACAAAGTATATTAAGTAAAAACATTGAAATCTAAACAAGAGCTACCTCATCAATTTGGAGTGCCATAATGATTTGTACAGTCATTGTTAAGATATTGTTGTTCTGAAACTGATCAGTGTTTTCCCTCATCAATATAGTACCTATAGTGATCAGTTTACATTAGTTTTTAATTATTGCTGGGTCTAAGAACCTGAGAGACATTGTAGACCTAAAGCCCTGACTAAAAGTATAAGAGAAATGAAAAACGAAGCTTTCAAAATATACCAATCAACATCTCTCGTTTTACTTGCAGCTGTAGTGCACTTAAGCCATCTGTCTTTCAAATGTTATACATCTTTGTGTTGTATTTTCCAAGCTAGCTGTTGAGATTAGAAACCATTGCCAAGAGCAGATTCTGTTTTTCCACTGGTAGCTCAGTGGAAGTGCCAATGCAAAATATCACTGCACAAGGTGTACATTTATGCAGTGCTTAATTTGAGGTGGGCGACCCAAAAAAATGAACAGGGAGAGCCGAGCCAAGCGTCTGGCTCGGCTCTTATAGCACGTGCATGAGCCAAGCCCTGCAAATGTTTGTTATGTAAATCATACAACAAGCATCATATGAAATATGGTAAAGTGTCTTCAAAATTCATAAAAGTGTATTTCTTTAACGTGAAAGTTTTGAAATGAATACTTCAGTTTCAGTTTTGACACTTTATTCGGAAGGATTTCTGTCCATAAAAGTAGCACACATATAACAAATAATAAACATTTCTTCCAGTTAAAATATTAATAAATGTTAGCGAAAGAGAAATTACAAATAGCAGCAATTTGTTAAAGTGATAAAGTGCCATGTGCCCTCACAGCATGTCTTAAAAATTAGCCTACATGTAAGCATGTTTCACTATCGGACAATTGAATAACTGATAAAAACATGGCTCTACACAGCCTGATATCGTGGTATTTCTTTTTAAAAGAAGGATCAAGAATAACCTGGTATAAAATTCATAAAATTTACAAGACAATAAAAAGTGTGACATAGTTTGGCCTGTTTTGTTATCACACTGGCAGAGAATAGCAGGAAGGTTTGGCTGATACCCAAGCGGGAAGCACAATAAGTATTTGACGGTGTCATCTCGAAACCTAAATAACAAAGAGCGCTCCCATCTCCCGCAAGGCTGCCATAAATAAACGGAGGGAGACACCAAGGCACTCAAAGACAAACATGCAATTATCATAGGTTTCCCTTCTGCGCTTTTGAGGCACCTTTCCTGCACTGGTTCATGAAAAATTAAGGCTACTTTTATTTTATTAAAACTAGAACATATGGTTGTCTCTGTAAAAGCCCTCTGCATGCCAATTTTACTTAATTCTGATTTAATGTTTGCCAACCACGGGATTCGGAGGCCATTAACACTAAACAGGCAGTCGGATATTATATCTCTAGTTACTACTGCCTTCTCGTTACTCCAAATAGATTACCAAAATAGTAAAGGCCGCGCCCTAATAAAATCAATTATATATTGTAGGTTTAACGCTTTATGACAGATAATGTAAGGAGTGGAAATGGAAATTGGTACTCCAAGGAGTTGCCTGCAGAACCTATTTTCTTCATATTGTAAGGCTTCACAGTTGGCAATCCTTCAAATTCAGAACCATAGGTGGCAATGGAAACACACTGGGATTTATAGCTTTGCAGCATGGCTGTCAATTGCCCCCCACCATGAGGTTGAGGGAGGCAGAGTAATGAGCCAATTGCCTTTGATAACTGCATTCTACGATGTGCGATACTAGGTGACCAGGCTCCTGAGACAGAAAACGTGACTCCCAAATATGGGAAAGTCTTGATACTAGTTAAGGAATGTTCACCTGCTTGCATGCGGGACAATTGAATACAGTGTGGGCCGCATGCCAAAATATGTGACTTTGTAAAATTGGTGCGAAGGTCTCGGTTTGTCATAAAATCGGTGAATGCAAACACAAGGAGGTGCAGTGCTTTGGGAGTCCGAGCCATTAGCACTGTGTCGTCCGCATATAAAAGTGTGGGTAAAAGGTTCCCTTTAACAGAAGGGACATAGCTAGTTATCAGTGCTAGAGCCAGGTACAAATCATTAATATATAAAATGGACAAGAGCAGGGCGAGCACACACCCTGGTCGAACACTCCTGCCAATCTCAATATCCTTGGACACATTTCCATTGTCACTTATTCTGACTCTGGCTCTCATGTCCCTATGCAAGTATGCAAGGAAGTGGACAAGAGAGGCATCCAGACCTCGGAGCAATAGCATGTGCCATAATTTGGTTTGATTAACACAGTTGAAAGCGGCACTTAGATCCATAAAAGCCATGTAAAGGCACACGCTTTACAACAGTGTATTTATCTGTTATCAGTTTCAGGTTGGCATATTGCTCAATTGTCCCGATCATACTTCTGAATCCGTGCTGTGAAGGATGCAAAATAGATTCAGCTTGGGCCCACTCCTGAATTCTGTTACAGATGACACGTCCCAAAGTTTTAACAGTTGTGTCAATCAGCGAGATTGGTCTATAACAGCTGGGGTCTTCACGATTGCCCTTCTTAAATATGGGGACGATGATGGTGTGCCAAGAGGCTGGGACATCTGTCTGTGCCAAATTACTGAACACATTGGTTAAGATGGGGGACCAGAGTTCGATGTTAAGTTTAAATTGGTCAATCGGCATACCATCAGGCCCCGGGGCTTTTCCTCCCATACTTTGTGTTTAGGGCCTCTTCCACCTCATCCACTGTTATCCTGACCTCAGTTAGTTTCCTGCTATCAATGATAAAGATGTCCTCTGTTGGAGGAGCAACATAAACCTTTCTGAAGTGATCTTCCCAGGATTCACCTGTAATATGGCAGGAGATCGGGGAAACTGTCAGGTTTTTATGTCCCATAACTGAGACAGTAGCCCAAAACTGCCTACTATCTTTTGTGCAGGCTGCCTGTGCTGATATATCCCATTGGTCTGTTACGACTTGCTGCCAACGCTGAGCCTTGACAACCTTACATTGTTTCCTCAGAATGGCAACTGTTCTTGGTCTCTGGGTTTTTTCCCAAATGCTATTCTTAATTCTCGGTTAGCTACCGTACAATTGTGGTCAAACCAGCCGTGCAGCTTGTTAATTGGGCGTATCGGCCTGAGGAGGGCGTTTTTTATACTTAGACAGAGATCAGTAAAAGCACCCACAATACAGGTTGTACTGACCTTTTCAGATAAACAGACCTCCACTAATCTCCTATTCTCTTTTAGGATTATTTCTTGGGTTTGAACTGGATCACGCATTCTCCATATCAGTTTTAAATTGTCCGTGGAGGGTTGGAGATTTCTTGCCTCTATTTCGCTCTTGTAGACTTTCCTAGGGGCCATTAGTAGAGCAACCTCAAGAGGATTGTGCTCACTAAAAGTAAATACAACAACTGAACTGTATAACAAGATCTCCTCTAGGCTCCTTGTGATGAATATGTAATCAATCGTGGAGGGTGTCCCTCTGCCTTTATGTGTGGGTGGGGCAATAATATATTTCCCTACAATTCCCATAGTGTCTACTAAGTCGTGGGATGCCACTATAATCTCCAACTCCTCACTTCTTGAGTCCAACCCTCCCCATGTAGAACCTAAGTTATTTTTGCCATTAGGAAGATGAACATTAAAATCACCAGCAAGGCACAAAATAATTTTTGGCCGTGAGCAATAACCGTGTCAGATAGGTTAGTAAGAAAGTTTGGGTTTGGTACATTAGTAAAAATCATTGTTATAGAAGTTGACCAGATATAGGTTAAAGTGAGTTTTCCAGCAGAGAACCTTGAAGCTAGTGCTGGCTGTTTCCAGAACATCCACATGACCACCTAGAGCTATATTCAACCACACTGACAAACCGCCTGATGCACGACCAGAGCGGGAACTAATGGCTGAGATACTATAACATTGAAACCCATCGACAAAGGTGGGTACCACCTCCCATGTCTCCTGTAACATAATTATATTGTAACTTTTAATGAATGAAAGCTATTCCGGCACACATAGCTTAGAACGAATCCCTGCCACATTGCAGCTCATGATTAATAACATAGTACCTTGAGCGGGTGGGGTAGTAGCAGTGTGATTGACCACCATGGGTGAACTGGCAGGGGATGCACAGGGGAGACGGCCACTGGTAGTCATTCTATATCTTCATGGTTGTTAAAAGCGTCAAACCTGTTTGTACAGCTCAGTAAGGGCATTTCCCGGATGGGGAAGTCACGAAGGGTCGGGGGTGCTTCTGGCCTATTGAAATAACCAAGGGGTAGTGGTATAATCTGAGAATTAGTGTGTGGTGATGATTCTCCGTGTTTTAGGATGTTACGTACATACACTGGGGCCCTAAACTTTACCACTATACAGTCCCCCAGAATATCTTTACGCCCCTGTCCCACCCACCCAACTCTCTGTATCATGATGATTTTCCCCGCATTCCTAGTTTCAAGGTACTTTTGTTTGTTTAACCAATGTACGGTGTTGTTCTTTAATTGTAACCAGGGCTCGACTGATCCTGTCTTCAGAAGAGGAACACCAGCATGTACCAGTACAAAAGGGCAAGCTGCTGGAGGAAGGTTCAGTGTGTCTTTGGAGGGAGCAGTCACTTCCAGAGCTCCTCCTAGGGGGCTAGCACAGTTATATATCGTGGACGCTGTTTCTGTAACTAAATTAGTGGTACTTGGGTCAGCAGATGGCAAAGTCAAGTTCTTTCTTGGGAAAGATTCCTTAGCATGTGTAGGCTCCTCTGTGGCTTATACACTGTATCAGAAACACAGTCCGACCTTGTTTGGGGACAGTCTGAATGAGTTGGTGGCGAGTTAGAACATGCAGTATGCCTGCTGTTAGAACTGAGGGTCTCTAGTTGGCAGAGGTAGGCACCTTTGACCAAATAGGGACCCTTGCTTCTAGTCAGGGTAAGGGGGATACACTCTTTAGATAACCCCTGCTCACCCCCTTGGTAGCTTGGCACAAGCAGACAGGCTTATTCCAAAGGCAATGTGTAAAGTATTTGTATCAACACTCACAGTAACACAGTGAAAACACCACAAACGGACACCACACCAGTTTAGAAAAATAAAATATCTTTATCTAAACTAACCAAGACCAAAACGACAAAAATCCAACATACAGGAACTCAGTAGAATGTCTTAAAAAAGGTTGTTGCAAAGAATAAACTTGTAGATGATCATAACGCAAAACAGCCAAAAGGGGCGCAGAGAAGGCGATGCGTCGGTTCTTCCTGCGCTCCGGTTCCGATGAGACAATATGGTGCCTTGATGCGTTGCGACGATCCGGTGCGATGCGACGAAATGGCGTCTTTGTTGCAATGCGACAATGTAGAGGCGATGCGTGCACGCCCGACGGACGTGCGGCGAACTCAGTGATTTTCTGAGCCACAACAGGCCCTGCGACACGCTTCCCCAGTGATGTGACGACACCCTCGGTGACGGCGACAAGCTTCTCCGGTGTTGCGATGGCGATCAGAAGCGGCGCGCTTCCTCAGCGATGTGAAGGCCCTGCGACACACTTCTCCGGTGATGCGACGGCACCCTCTGTGCGGCGGAACGCTTCTCCGGTGATGCGACGGCGAACAGCGGCAGCGACGAAACGCTTCCTCGATGATGCAACAGCGGCTGCTGCAGCGGCGTCACGCTTCTCTCTCGTTGCGTCGCGCTTCCAGCTCCCCACAGCAGAGAGGCCTCACACACAGTTACAGGCCCTCCTGGCAGACCGGAACTCCCAGCAAGGAAGTTCAGGGAAGTTGGGGGGTGAAGTCCTTTTGTGCCTGGGACTTCAGAAACAGGAGGCCAGCTCTTCTCAGTCCCTTGGAGACTTTTCTTCAGATGGACACAGCACACAGCAAAGTCCTTCTTCAAGCAGGGGGAAACAGCACACAGCAAAGTCCCTTGGCCCTCTCCTCAGTAGAAACAGCAAACTGCAGGCCAACCCCAGACACACAGCAAGGGCAGTACTTCTCCTCAGTCTCATCAGCTGATCTTCTTTGGCAGGGATTCCTCTTGATCACGAAGTAGTCTAACTTTCAGGGGTTTCAGCTCTCATATTTATACCCCAAAAGTCTTTGTTCTCTATGTGTGAGGGGTCCTGGACCCAGTCCAAACCAGTTCTGGGTGCACTTTGCCAGTGCACAACTTCTTCCTTTGTTAGTGTGGGCCAGGGTCATCAGACACACCGCAGGAGGTGGAGCCAGCATTGTCGAAGGCAGGCACAGCCCTTTTCAGGCCCAGGTGCTACTCCTCCCACCACTCCAAATGCAGATAGGTCTATTCAGCCTAGTGATGACTCACCCAGACTCCTGGAGCCACCCCAGCCCCTGTCACTCTCAAGCCAGACAGTCAATCCACAAACAGGCAGAGGCACACAGAAAGGTTGAACGAGAAAATAGCCACTTTCTAAAAGTGCTATTTTCAAACACTGAATTTAAAAACCATCCACCCTAAAAGATGTGTTATTAAATTCTGAGTTCAGGGATACCAAATTCCAAATTTCTAGCTTGCTCCTATGGGAAGATATGCAGGTAAACATGTTACACAGTATTCCCCATTCTGTCCTATGGGCAAGATAGCCTTTCAATAGTGAAAAACGAAATTGGCAGTATTTCACTATCAGGACATGTTACCCACACTAGTACATGTCCTACCTTTCACATACACTGCACCCTGCCCAGGGGGGTACCTTGGGCCTACCATAGGGGTGTCCAATGTGTAAGAAAAGGGAAGGGTAAGGCCTGGCCAGTGTGCACACTGGCCAGGTCAACATGGCAGTTAACAAACTGCGCACAGGCACCGCAGTGGCAGGCCTGAGACACCATCTTAGGGCTACTCCTGTGGGTGGCACAATCAGTGCTGCAGGCCCACTAGTAGCATTTGAATCACCAGCCCTGGCACACTCAGTGCACTTTACTAGGGACCTACTGGTAAGACAAATATGCCAATCATGGATAACCAATCACCATAACAATTTACACAGAGAGTATATGCACCTTAGCACTGATCAGCAGTGGTAAAATGCCCAGAGTTCTATAGCCAACAACCACAGGTCAGGAAAAACAAAGGAGGAAGAAGCAAAAAGTTTGGGGATAACCTTGCAAAAAGGGCCATTTCCAACACCTGCTATTAAATACTTTGGTTGAGTCATAACGGCCGGATAAGGATCTCTCAATCAACTCCAGCCGCTTTATGATAGGTCTGAGTTTTTTATCAAGAATCGTGTTGAGTAGGGTGATCATAGCACCCCGTTCTTCAGCATAAAGGGCCCCCTCTGTTTGGGATGCCTGGGATTCACTGTGTGGTTTAGGCCAGTGTAGAAGCGGACTCTGCTTGAAACTTCTCAACAACTGTTTTTTGGTTACAGCTACTGCGGTAGTACCTCTGGTGACCGTCCCTGGCTTCTTTTTTTTCACAGGCTGATTTACACATAGGTTTTTGGATGAATTTAGGCATGTAGGGGCAGTAGATGGTGCGGCGTCAAGAGACCCACTATCAATCGGGGGCTATTATGTAGACATGGCATAGACGAAACACGGCAGGCTATAGTGATAGCAGTGCAGCCTGCCTCGCCTTCAAGGTGCTTAAGGGAATGTCCCAGGTCCATAGAGAGTCTGCGCTCAACTAGCACTATTTCATTTGAAATCGCCCCAACATGGTATCAAAGGCAGTAATGGTATGAGATTCTATACATGCCCCTGAAGCCTTTCGTTTACCAATTATCAAGAGTACAATAAGGAGAATACCTTTAAGTTGTTGGTTGAGGGCTGCGTAAATATGCTGGATGAGTCCACCCAAGCCTCAAATAGAGTGGGCCCAGCCCAGCCTTCACGGGCTCATACGGGTACAGACGGGCCCACTCTTCCCCGGTCTTCGCCCGGCATGCGCCCGTGCACTTCCCATGGTGTGGGAGCCCTGCTCCCAATTTCTATGGAGCCTCTGGGCACGGTTGTGGCGGTGGCCGCATTGCAACCTGGGGCTTGTGGTCTGACCCCTCTGCGGCAGTAAAAGACTCCTGCAGTGCGGGAGCCCTGCTCCCAATTTCTATGGCTCCTCCGGGCGTGGGTGGAGTTGGCCTCATTGCAGCCTGGGGCTTGTGGTCTGCCTCCTCTATGGCTGTAAGAGACTTAACATTATAACTTTGCACTGAGAACCACTAGTGAGCTAAGAGGCAAGAGAGTTGTCAAATCAAATCAAATCAAAACAGCTTTATTCGGTGACAATGAATCAAACACCACAAAAGCATACTAATACACATGTATCTAAAAGTACTTTCTTACAATTTGTCATAAGCAATACTTAATACTAAAAATGATATTTACAAATTTGGGCTTCATGGGGAGGATAACATGATAAAGTAGTAAGTACATTATTTTCCGAGGTTTTAAAAAAAAAAAAATACAGGCTACCACAATTCATACGATAAAGTGCAAGTGCAGAAAGTGCAGGAAGGTACAATTTAAAAGAAATAATGTTATGCGTCTTCTTTTTCATACAGCAATGCTTCCAAAAAGGCGTAGTCTTTTCTTTTTCTAATCGATTGTTGTATGAAGCGAATAACTGAGCCGATGATTTTCATAGTGTCCAGACTACATATAAAGTTAAACGCATCCTTATAGTTAAAAAGCATATTTTTTAAAAAGAGAGGTTTTAAAAAGGTTTTCCGGACACCCATATAAAAGGACAAAAAGGATAAAATGCAAGGTGGACTGTAAGGTTTTACCATCACACGGGCAGGGTGGCAATATTCGTTGCCATTTCTCTGTACTTGGAAATGCAATTAGATAATGTAATGTGCCCATCCTTAACCTGGTGAGGTAAAATCTGTGCTGAATATTCCGAACCAAAATTAGGTATAACTGGGTACCCCTCATGTATGGACGTTCATAATAAGCTACCACAGTCTGTTTATTGTTAGCCACCCTTTCCCTTTCGTAGTCTGCAGTGGTTATATATCTTAATTTCAGTTCGCTTTTACTATATTCCTGTATACATAGGGGGTTATCTATATTTACTTTGCATTTCATCAAAAGATTAAAAATGTGCCCTAGCCATGGTATTTTCATACTATGTTCTAGAGCTAGACAGTCTATAATTAAATCCTTAGAAAATTGTGTTTCTTCCTTCGTCCATATGCCATGCCAGAGGGTAAGACCAGCCATATTAATAGCATCATTTATATATGGGACGGACAGTTCTTTATGAACAATGATGTTTGCAGTTGCACTGGGAACAGTCAACAATCTTTTTAAAAACGTGTTTTCATGAGATTGTAGGATTGTCGTATTTGTTCTCCCCCATATTGCGGCTCCATAATTAACTGCTGGGACACACTTGCTCCTATACAAGGTTAAAATTTCTCGTATCGGTTTGTTCCCTAATTTTGCCGCAAATCTAAAAATTCCCTCAGTCGTTTTTAAAAATTACATTTTGCATAATTCAATATGTGATTTCCATGTACCGTTATTACAAAATAACATCCCCAAGTATGAAAATGTTGGGACTCTATTTATAAAAACCCCTCCCACATGATGCTGTCTACACTTTTGTCTCTTCCCCCCGCACGACATTACAAATGTTTTCTTTAGGTTCAGCTGCAAGTCTATGTCATTCATGTATTGGGCAAAAATTTCCATTAGACATTGCAGGCCATTTGCAGTTCTAGACATTAGGACAGCGTCGTCTGCGTATAATAAAACGGGGGTGGGGCGTGTTCACGGGCTCATACGGGCACAGACGGGCCCACTCTTCCCCGGTCTTCGCCCGGCATGCGCCCGTGCACTTCCCATGGTGTGGGAGCCCTGCTCCCAATTTCTATGGAGCCTCTGGGCACGGTTGTGGCGGTGGCCGCATTGCAACCTGGGGCTTGTGGTCTGACCCCTCTGCGGCTGTAAGAGACTCCTGCAGTGCAGGAGCCCTGCTCCCAATTTCTATGGCTCCTCCGGGCGTGGTTGTGGAGGTGGCCTCATTGCAGCCTGGGGCTTGTGGTCTGCCTCCTCTACGGCTGTAAGAGACTTAACATTATAACTTTGCACCGAGAACCATTAGTGAGCTAAGAGGCAAGAGAGTTGTCATGTAAACCCTGTACATGCCCCAGATTATTATTATAGAGCATCATAGTCTATTAAATCAAACACAAAAGGTCTTTGTACAACAGGTATTCTGAACTCACCTATTTGAAAGCACTTTCATATGCAATAATAAAGAAAAAGGAGTTTTGGTTAAATTAAACATTTGCCTAAAATAACACAATTTAAGTGAAGAGTCTCAATTTATCTGGTTTTCTGGTTGCACTTAGTACAAATCAGTCATTAATGGGTATGAATTTGTCTTTCCTTAGTTTAAGACTTTGTTTTTACCTTTTTGTGCATTTTTCTGCAGTTTATATATAGAGTGAACTCGACCTGAAGGTTTTGGATCGCTTTACATGAGCACCAGTTACATTGATCAAGGTCACATTCATTGTTTATAGGCACAGGGAGATTAAGTGATTTGCTCAGAATCACAGGATGTTGAGCTGACGCTGATACTCCATCTTAGTTCCAAAGTCAGCAGCTCTGGCCATAACACCACATCCTGGGTAGAGGGTGGGTGGCAGGAAGAATCCACATAAAAGCTCATTTTTTTATGGGCTTGAGGTTCAAACAGGACCTGAAACTGAGCCTGAGGCAGAGCCAGGCTTCAGGATAGAGCTTGGCTTGAGCTATCAGTGACTCGCGCGTCTCTATGCTTAATTTGTACAAGAATGTGGGGCAGATTTACAAGCCCCTTGCAACACTTTTGCGCCACTGTTGCATCACTTTATGTAACGCAGCAGCGGCATAAACAATGCACCACGTTGCAGCCCATTTACAACGTGAAAAGTCCTGCGTCACATTATACCTGCGTCAGGTATAATGTATGCAGGGTGGGCTTTCCCACGCAAAAAAGCTTCGTAGAAGTGACGCAGTGAAATCGATTTAACTGCGCCACTTCTAGGACGCCGCTGCGTCAAAATCCCAGGAGTGACGCAGTGTATTGGGAATAGGCCTCCCCGTGCATTGCTGGAGTTGCGTCGTGCTTGCGGCACGACTCCAGCAATGCGTGACTTTTGCAGCAACAGATGCGTCAGAATTTCTAACGTATCTGTCAATCCTTGCACCATGGTGTGCTGTATTGTAAATACGGCGCATCTATGGTGGCGCAAGGGTTTCACATGGAGGCGCAGGGAAACTGACGCATCTGTACAGATGCGTCAGTTTCTTGTAAATCTGCCCCTGTGTTTCAGGGCCCAAAGCTTCCCTCAGAAGCCCATGGCTGGTGCTATCAAAGGTCGGGTCAGTAGCGGCCCGTGGTGGGAGTGCTGCCGGGCGCTGACGTGTGTGGCGGGGGAGGGGCAGGGTGGGGGTAGTAAACTACGGATTACGGCCGATTAGAGGTAAGTAAACATAAAAATAAATAAAACAAATTTCGTTGCGCGCGCTGCATTGCCAAATGAGATGCAGCGCGCGCAACGAAATTTGTTTTATTTATTTATATGTTTACTTACCTCTAATCGGCCGTAATCTGTAGTTTACTATCCCCCACCCTGCCCCTCTCCCGCCCCACGTCAGCGCCCGGCAGCACTCCCACCACGGGCCGCTACTGGGTCGGGTGCTGAATACTAAGGCTGCAACGTTTTGATTCCGCCTCATGCCTCTAATCAACTACCAGACACCCACTGTCTCTTTGTCTCACTCCTGCAGGTTCTTTTTTGTCCCTGCTTTCCACTTGGACACTGCTTTCATGTTTTTCCTTTCCTCTTTTTTCCGCCTTTTGTGTTTTCCCTCTCTTTTGCTCTGAATCAAAGTATGTAAAGGAAAAATAAGTGCTGGTCCTAAAAGTAAGCACCCTTGGGCCCCACCTGCAACGACCGTCACAAATTAAGCACTTTTATGCAATCTGGTTGCAGGCATCCGTGGAAAACGTGGCCAATAACTTTCAGTTTTCCATCTCTGTCAGATGGCTCTTGGGAGTGCTGGGATTCAACGATAACTGTTTTATGCAATGAACCCTGTAATCAAAGAACTTTTGTAAGGCTCAGCACGAGCCATTACGATTCTTTATCTAGAAATAGCTTTTGATTAAGGTCTGAGATATTCCAGCTAGGGATCACATGCTGGCTCCTTCAGTACACGTGTCCTTGTGTAGCTAAGATTTATAAAAAATAATTTTTTGCAAATGCTCATCACCAGGGAGTCAGATGCCTCGAAGTTAACAAGTCATGCGATGGATTGCTGTGGAATTTGACATTCTTGCAGGTATTAACGCAACCAGTGGCGACCTGTGACTACCAGTCACGAGGTTATTTTCACCGCCCTAACGAGCGGCTATCAGCCCCATGGACATTTGTTTTTGTCTTTTTTTGTTTTGCAGTGTTCATAGCCTAAAATCGACTCGAAGATATAGGAGCACTTTACACAAAGAGCGGTTTTATTATTCAGGGTCACATTCTTGTTTTTTTTTAAAAATAGGCACGGGGAGATTAAGTGATTTGACTCGAACTTGGTTTCCCAGTTCCAAGACGGCAGCACTGACCGTAAAGACAAGTCATCTCCAGTATAAGGAGCTGACGAAGAACAGACCAGCCTCGGGGCCTAACATTTTCCCACGAATTAGCTTAGCGGTTAAGAAAGAAGCAGAATTAAATAAAGATAAAACTGGGAAGGGTTTTGGACTTTTGGGAAAATCGACGCTTCGATGTTTAGCGACCTACCGTGAGGCAAATACTTTGAATTCATTTCTAAACGAGTTGGAAGTGGGAGAGCGCAGTCAGACTGGACGTCATTTCACCTAAAAGGAATCAGACATGTATGCTTGTCTGTGGCACTTGAGGGCGCAAAGCACAATAAGCATACATGCTGAAGGGAGCATTTCTCTTTTTTGTAACTGTAAAATGTTTGGTTCGTTTGCCTTTCAGAGGGCCAGGGTTTTTACAATATCAGCTATCGGTTGGGCGTTACCAGCTGCAATTACAGCCATGCAATAAAATCAAAGATTTTGTAGCGCCAAATGTTGGCAGTAAGTATGTAAAAAATTTTTTAATAATAAACAATGCTGGATTACACATGATTTCATTTTAGTAAATAAAATGGCAATAGCTAATTTTGACCAGCATTACTTGTTGTCTAATGGAATACCCATTTTAAAAACTAGAGCTATAGTGTGTTGTTTTTATAGTCGTCTTTTTTGTAACAACCTATCATCCAGCATACTGAAAGCTCTGCAGATATTGACAAAGTAGCTTCTCCTACATCTTTTTTAAAACATTAGAAGTAGCAAACTCCTTGCTAATGTAGGGAAATATTCAAATAACAGGTTTCTAGATTAAACTTAAACCTGCCGGAGTCATAAGGTGTGACGCCCATATTGCTTTTGCATTTAACATTTGACTGGTAAAGACAAGCAAAGACACAGGCCCAAATTAAGAAACATTTTTCGCAGGGTTGGTGCCACAAAGTGACGCAAACCTGTTCAAAATATTACTTTGGATTTACTTTTGAGCGCAAACTGAAAAGTTGCCTGGTAGTAAAGCAAAGCAGCACAAAGCTCTCTGCATCAAGGGGGCGTTCCATGGGTAGTACATGGCCGTTCCCAGGTATTCACCCATGGTTCTTGTTGCAAAATCCTATCTACTAACAATAGTCAACAGGGGTTGGCACTAAAGAATAAAACCAGTTGAAAGCAGGCGTTAAAAAAAAGAATCATTTTTATTCCTCCCAACTTTTCCTACTTTGCATGTGTGCTGCATTGTACATCTCACATCTGAAGTGGGAAACGTTTTGAAGTTTGTTTAGGAATAGTATTTTGTACAGGAAGGGCACCCTTGCAGTACTAAACCTATGATAGATTCACACAGACACCTTTGCACTATGGTGCAAAGGTGTGTGCATGGTGTTTGGCAGCCTAACAGTACTTTGGCGCTGGGGAGAGAGAAGGATAGTGCCATATCTTTGTAGATACGGCGCTTTCTTGCTCTCTCCCTGTCATGCAATGCAGTGCAGCAACTTTGGGTGCTATGCTGGGTTGTATGAAAGTTTTCTTGATCTGGGTCACAATTTCTCAATTTATGAAATCTCCCAAGTTATCGCTTAACTGGCTGTAAATTCACACGTGTCAATGCAATTAAAGCAAAGTTTGCCCATTTCCTTCGAGAATCACATGTGCATCCAGCAAAGCACATTGGGTTTTGCTTTCTTTAGACCCGAAACCTACTTTAGGAAAAACATCCACATGAACTTTGAATGCCATCACTGCCACAGCAAATTAGAATTGGGGCTCATTTCAAAATGATGGGCCATGAATTGCCAAATAAAGAAATGTCATCACATATCATAAGGACGAAAGTCCACAAACTCATGTGTTGCAATACCACCCCACCCATATTTTTCCTTTTGTCCCTGAAGTTCCCCTATATTTTATGTTTGTTGGCAATGGTTTTAGGTCCCGGATCCTTACATATTTTTGGTGTGTCCTCAGTTTGGGAAGAGCATATATTCATCTCTCTAATCTATAGCCTCAAGTCTTAACCTCCTTTCCTCTTCTGTGTACAGGCAATGGCTAGTGGCAGCATTTGCCATTTTTACTGGGTACAATAGTGACACCAAACGGGTCATACGTATTGGTTCTCCTTCTCAATTAGGTCTAGTGGCCAGGGACAGATGGGGACTGTAGGTAAATCAACTTTTTCCACGTGCTGACATTTGTGGAACTCTGGGCAGTGAGAGCATGCTGAACATCTATAGGTACTTCTGCTTTCCCCTAAACATGGCAGCTTGATTATGAGATACTGATAGGCATATTTAGAGTCGCGGCTCTGGAGGGAGTGCTGCGGGCGTGGGCGGGGAGGGCGGGGTTGGGGGTAGTAAACTCCGGCATACGGCCGAACGGAGTTAAGTACATAAATAAATAATAAAACGAATTACAGTGCGCGCGCTGCATCGCCATTTGGCGTTGCAGCGCGCGCAATGTAATTCATTTTATTTATTTATTTATGTACTTAACTCCGTTCGGCCGTATGCCGGAGTTTACTACCCCCCACCCTGCCCCTCCCCCGCCCCAGCGCCCCGCAGCACTCCCTCCAGGAGCCACAACTGCATATTTAGCCTTTGTGTAAGTTCAGGGTAACTATACAACGCAACTAAGCTTGCTGCATTAAGGTGAAATACACGATGTAGAAGGCAGCATGGTATCACAGGACCTAAATGTAAGGTTGTAAGTATGGCAAAGGGGATGACAAGCAGCCAGAGGACTGAAGCTGAAGCTGCAGCACTAAAATGTCAAACCAACCCAGAGGCACTCAGCTGCTTTTATTACATACGCCCCTGGCACAATTACTTTTGAAAAATATTCCCTTGTGTTTGAGAAATAAAAATTCCACTCGTGTTTGGAAACACAAAAAATCCCATTATTGTGACATGATACTAATTAGTCAATATATAATTACCTGGCGAACATAAAATTTTAGTACAAGTGTTGCAAGAATAGTTTTTTAAAATAATAAACTTTGGCCTTCCTTAGACACTGTCAAAACCACAGATTGAGGTTGTTGTCGTGAATTACACGATTTCCCTTCAGCTCCAGAGCACAAGGATCGGGTGCAAAGTACCTTCATAATTAGTTCTCTGACAGGAGACAATGACGCTTTTTGAGTCACTGGCCCTGTCCGTGGGAAGGACATTAGGAAGAGAAGGAAATTTGATTGCAAGAATAACCTATATTTAGCTGACACGTTTGAAAGAAAGAAGGGGAAATATGACAGATGAATGGTACTCTGGCATACCAGCTACCTGTTACCCAATACATATGTCAAAGGAAGATCCCTAGAAGAACTATTATTGAAACAAGCATTTGCAATGCAATAGGTCTCGCAATTGCGAGATTTTGAGCTATTGGCATTGTAAATGACAATGCCTTTTATTTATGTGTTTAAAAAACCTACAATAATAAAAGGCATTGTCATTTACAATACCGATAGGTCAAAGTTTATAAAATGCGAGACCTGTTGTATTGCAAATGCTTGTTTTCAAGCGCCCCGTAAAGCATTTCACGCTAATAGAGGCCACGCCCCTTTGTTTGGATGAGGGGCGTCTAAAGAAAGGTCCGTTGCCGCTGTTAAAGGAAGGGTCGCTGTGATCTGTACTGGGAATATTTTCCGAGCTATGGAGTTGCAGAAATGTTTTGCAAACACGAAAAAAAAATCTGATTGAACTGCATGTAACTTTTCTGGTTACTTATTTTAGATTCTAAAATGTGCTTCTGGCTAAAAAACATTACATTGATTGGGGGTGGGGGTTGGTTGAAGGTGATCTAATGTGTCATGTAAGTGTCAGTAAAAACATGGGACACCGCATAGTGTCAACTACATTTAAAGATGTACTCCCTGAAAAAACATTAAAACCTGTCTAAACTGCATTCTGCACTCACCAAGACGTTGTTTACTCTGCCTCTTCCTCCTAGAACTGCACTTCAATACATCGCCCACATAACCTATAAATGATGAAGGCAAACCACATGGCAGACTCGGAGAGGCTAACATTGTTATTCGGAGATCCCAAGAGTTCAAATGACTTGCACTGTGCTATTAAGCAAAAGAGACTAATTATTTGCATTTGTAAAACCCTAACTAAGCCTTATAAAGCGCCAGTCCAACTTGCAGGTCTCGTGCATTCTTTACCCACTTGTAGGAAAGAATTCACTTAAAAATAACCTGGTCTGACTTCTCCCAAAAACTGCTTTTGTACATCAGGGAGACACTGATTTAACAGGGGCCGTTATGTAGGCTGTTCTTATTAGCATAGCAAAATTGATTTTGAACAAATGTCCGAGAGTAGTACAAATGTCCGACAAGTAATTGAAAATGAAGCTATAGCTCACGTATCAATGACTGTTTGGTTTGTACCATAACACTTGGCAATGGTCCATCATACATTAACGCAAACTGTACAAATTAATGAAAACGAGAAATCCAGTTACAAAAAGATGCTGAAAAAATAAATAGATTAAAGCTTTGCACAAAAATAACCTGAGTAGATGATCATAAAAGGCATAGTTCTCTTTATGAATGTCGAGGTTTTCTTGTTAAAGGAACCTTAATACAGTGAGAACATGTTTAATTGTAGAGCTTCGCAACAGTAAGTTTTTCAGGGAAAATAAACCAGGGAAGCTTCACAATGACGAACATACACATGTGCCAAACGTTTTCAATAAATCTCACATACATACTGAAAGTGGGCATTACAATATCTGAAAGCCTGCAGTCGGTGTTTGCAAGTGTGGCACTTATTTGGTCCTGGAGAACCTGTTACTTTACAATCAGCAACAGTCTGCAAGTCAACCACCAAGGGACTGTTACTACCTTCTCGTAACACATCGAGGTTCTAGTTACAAGAGCTACGGAAGCCTAAACTTCCTTTCATCAGATATGCAACAGTGGCAAATTTGAGCACCGACTGGGAGGGTCACAAATATTTAAAATATGAAAATCCCCAACGGAGTAAAATATGCTATTAGAATTTGGGTGGAAATGTGAGTTAAAGGGCAGAATAAGTACTTGGGGAAACCCCAATAAACTGTAAGAGGATATCTGCACAAAAGGAACCTAAGAAAGTCTGAGTTTCGGGAAGCAAACACAGGCAGTCCTGAAGTGGACACAGCTGGAGTGATTTTCCTAGCAAGAGTAGCAGTGTGGTAGTAAAGCAAAAAGACTACAACTAAAGCAAAAGGACAATACGAATGAAGCAAAAGAAAGCATTTTGCACACAATGAAGTGCAAAAACAACATAGTATTCAGTCGATCAGATACCCTCTAGGCGAACAAAGCCCTTACACAAATATCTACAGATGAAGTAACAGCACCAGAGGGAAACCCTTCCTCACCCCACAAAAATCTAGAAAGTGTTGCCACTCCGATTACATCCTATGTCTGAGGCAGCAGAAGGAGGCGATTCCCAAACTAGTAAAACTAAATGTTGATAAAGTCCTGTACAAAGGCAGGATTGAGCTGTACAAAAGTAAGTTGAAGGAGCCCGATGTGAAGAGATAGGATCCTGGCAGATGTCAAGGCAAAGCAGGTAATGGGAGGAGTATGGCAAACACTCAACTTTTCAACACTGCGCCCCTCAAAATGTGAACAAGCACTTGCAAAGATGATAGTTCTGGCTTTGCCTGCTGACCTTTTGACTTTGACAATGCTCATTTAATTTGTGAACGCTCTTCGTTAAACTTTTTAGGAAAAATAAAACATGCAGAGCTGGCCGAATGTGTATTCTCATGCAGGCACACGCTCAGAATCCATCTTAAAATGTTTTTTGCAATAGTTTTACCAAACCTGGTGGGAAGCGTGTGCCTGCAAGGGTGCACGCATGCACACGGGCGGCAATCTTTAAACCCCTCCCCCTTTTTTTTTTTACATAAGTAAAACAAAAATTAAATCCCATTCAAAAAAACGGTTGCCATGTATGCGCATTCAGAGATAAGGGATACCTGCAGTGACGCGGCCGCCCGTAAAAGTGAAACTGATCGCGATCAAGTGAACATGAACAAAGGGGGGCGGGAAGAAGGGGAACACGAACAGGATAGATCAAAGAGCAAGGGGGTGGAGGAGAATGAAAAGGAAAATGAAGCTGACGAGGAGGGAGTGGGAGAAGGGAGGGGGTAGGGGAGGGGATTCACGCGCTGTAAGGCTGTAAGGCTTAATGAGACATTACAGAAAGCCAGATGGCAGCTGTGCACGTGCACGCCATCGTGAACGCAAGCTTGAGGCCAGCAAAAGCCTCTGGCAGCACTTTGAAAAGCCACCTACTAAATGTCTCGTGCAGCGCATGCGCTGGCTCAGGCGAGACCTAAAAAGGACTTTCCAAAGGCATACTGGAACTCCACACAGAGGGAAACAATAGAGAGTGACTAGTCCTGCTGTGTTATCCTTGATGGGGATACGGTTATCCCTAATTTGCATGGTGAACATTTAGGTGGGTTTACAGCACTGGAAGAGCAGAGTCTGGATGCCCCTCATTGCAGCTAATTTAGAAAACCAGAGAAATGTTTGTTTTTTTGACAGCTTTTTTCTTATAACAAAGAAAACAGTGCAAAATCTGGATAAGGTTTGACATTTATTTTAGTGAGGTTAGACATAGTGCCCAAACACTGCTGCACATCACAATAAAGAGGATTTTCCACCACCTACAAATCAGAATACTGCTGGAACTTAGGAAGACAAGAGACTGCTGATAGCATATTCAATTCAAATAAGAAAGGAATTAGGAATTAATCTAACTTTCTTTTGTATTCCAAGATCTGAAGTCTATTCTTAGAACCAGGAAGCTGACCTCCAGGAAAAGAAGATTCAAGGTACCTCTACAAGAACCAGCGAGTCCAATTAGGACTGGGCCTTGGCTGGAACCCTGGTGGGAAAGAGTGGTTGGGGAGCCTGTCTCCCACTGCAATCTATGTCCCAGGAAGTTCTGGAACAATTTAAGATATCCGGAAGTAGATTTGTGGGGGCTTTTTTTTGGTGCAGTTTCCCCTACCTGGGGATCAGGACAAGGCGATGAGGTGATCTGATGGAGGAGCACTTTAGGTTCCTGGTTTGTCCTGCTCAGAGCTTTTTGAAATAAGGTTTGAGGTTGCTTCAGATCTGCTGAAACTATGTATATACATAGTAAAGCTCTGCCCAGCTGTGGTGTCCAGCACTTCCCCCACTGAAGGATTTCAGCTTTCAAAAAAGTGACATGGTCTCAAAGTTGAGAGGGGGCAAAAGCAGCAAAGTGCACCTAATGGTAATGCAAATTTAGTGGTTACAATTTTCAGGTTTCTCCCATTCAGAGATGTTCACATCACAGTTCAAAGCTTCAGTCAGACCATGGAATTGCCATTCCCCTCCTTGTGGAGCCTATCTCAAGTTTCAAGTTTATTTATTTATTTGCATAGTTACTGAAAACCATTGCAATACAATAAAACAACCAGTAAAACCATTAATACACACGCTAAAAAATACAGTGCTACGCATAGATATCTGAAAGTGGCACCTTGCAGACATAAATTGGCTAAAGTGTAACACATAATAAAACATTTTGTTATTTCTGTGATATAGTTAAAAAGAGCAGCATTATCAGTTAAGAACCAGACTCTTCACACTCGGCCAAATGCCAGGTTGGTTACCAGGTGCATGCAGTGCAAAAAGTGCTTAAAGTGTTTTTAAAGTGCTAATCTCAGGTTTCATTCCCAGCATGATTTGCTCAGCCTTTGTGAAGCAAATCGGGGCTGGGTGTAGTGTTTGGAGCTACCACCAACTGAGGTGCAGACTGCCCAGTAGGTAGGGTAGGTGAAATTAATTTGTTGCATGGTTGATAAGACCCAGTGCATTAAGAATAAGCAGTTTACAGCAATGGGAATACATAAGGTTAAAGTTTACATGTTTAAAATGCCAGTTGGAGCATCTTCTTACTTGTTTAAGTGATGGGTACTCAGTTCGCAAATGTATGAATGCTACTAATGGGCCTAGGTTTGAGGCTTGAGTAGGTTCAGTTTCCAATGACCCCACAGTGGGTGACCTAGTTTGTCTTCACTAAGTTTTAAGTTTAAGTTTATTTCATTTGCATAGTTACTAAAAACCTTTGCAATACAAAAAGCGCCCTGCAAAACTGTAGGGTAACAGTAAAAATGCAGTGCAACTCGCACATGTCTAAAAGTAGTGCCACGTGGGGGTCATAAAAACATTAGAGAGTTGCTTAGGTGAAGTTAAAAAAAGCGTGACTATCATTTAAAAGTCAGGGTCTTTACATGAGGGACTGGTGCCGAAATCTTTGCCAGTACACACTGTGCAGTAGATTCCTAATGTGCATTCAGCTACTAGCCTGGCTGCCTCTACAGTCGGAGGCTAGTGGCATTTTTTGTTCAGCTAGCATGAGGAATTTTACCAATCTGCAGTTCAATTGTGTGGCACCTGGATCACAGCATGCCAGCACCGCTTGCCTCCTTGAGAGAATTTCCCTCTGTTTGAAAGGGGCCTTTAGTAGCTGTCTCCTTTCCTCCAATAGCTCCTTACAGGTGCAGAGTAAATGCAAAATGTCTCCTATTCCTGTGTCACACAAGGAGCAAGAAGATTGGGTAGGCGTCCTCAGCCAGGGTGGTAGGTTCTGGGCGCACGGAAGGAGGCCCAGACGGTGCCTCAGCAATTTTATTTTTAGTGATTTGGGGTAGCCCAGGTTGAAATATTTTTGAGGTGTCGCATTTTGTAATTATTTAAGGTCATCCAGGCGTGGGATCTGGCTGAGAAAGCGGCCTTGTCCTCCACCAATGAGAGTTGGAGAGTTGTTTTAAGGATTTCCAAACCAGTTTCTTAAAGGTTGAATGATGAATCTGTGTATTCCAGAGGTCAAAGAGCCCCGAAATTGCCAAAGATTCATGAAGATAAGTTCTTGCAGGCGAGGTATCCCTCTGCTGGAGTACTTGCCATAAGAGTTGGTTTAGGGTGTTTAGGGTGGAGGATCTGATCTTGTTCCAGCAGATGATGTAGGCGCCGTGCCTGGACAAAGATTGTTTTAATAAGCCAACTCCAGCCTTATTTAATCTGGTGAGGTGTAATTTGGGAGACTGAACATGAATCTGTAAGCTTTAACAAAGGTACTGTCCAGTAGTTTGGCATCTCTGCCGCGCATTGATTCGCTGCTGTAGGTTATTGTAGGGAGAGGTTTGGCCTGTGCAACCTTCAGGAGAGGACTTAGTGTGGGCCCCGTCAATTTCAGCTTTTTGAGCGAGTTACTTTGTTGTCGCAGGAGAAGACGGAGGTTTGGGGCCCCTGGATGGCATCTCAGAGATTTTAGAAGGCCGTTTCTGATTTTTTGAGATCCTTTAGTTGATCCTGTTATGATTTTGAGATCCTATTTCCCCATCCGGGTGCTTGGCAAATAACTTTTTTGGGTGGCGAGGCATAAAGATCTTATAGTGTAGCAGTAAAACATTCCCAGTTAGTTATGTAGCTCTTTGTACCTATTGCTTGTGAGTGAAGGAGCTCGATTGCTGTTGTTGACAAGGACTCAATGTTTGTCGCCAAAAATGTGATCCTCTTAAAGTTTGAGGTGCAAATGGATCCCAAGGCCACTGTTGGGTGAATACAGTGAGATGCGGTTGCTGATAGAAGGGTTTCTTGTGGTCGATGGTCGCAGTCCCCTTTGTACCCCATTCTGAACCCAAGTATACAGGGAAACAGCGAAAGGCTTGCAAACGTGTAGTCTAATATGGAACATGTTGAGGGGGAGTAGTGTATAGGCAATGGGGGAGTCTCCAGGAATCTTCCATTGAGAGCCTTGAAGTTAAGATGTTCTAAATCTTCCAGGAGGCGACTGTTCTTGCAGATCTTTCTTCCATACGAAGGTGCGCATTGAGTTGGTATGTTGCAGTGTGAAGTTTGGGTGTGCACTTCATTACCCCCCTACGTGCCAAAGAGGTATTGGTTTAAGTCCCCAGAGAGGATACAATTTGGGGTTCATGTCTCGCTTATGTAGCTTGTTAGTTGGCCGATTAGCTTTTCCGAGTCTTTAGCTTTATGTTTTGGATAGATGTATGTGTTAACTAACACCGCCTCATCTTGTCCTCCTGGAAGAGAGTGGGTGATCTTGACTGCTGTAGTGGCCGCTGAGGAAGGGCCGACTAATGCTGCTGACGTTATACTGGACGTTGATGTATAAGTTGTCAGCCCTCCTGGGGAGTGGCAAAACTTACCGCCCTTTACGGCCGGTGTAGCAAAGCACATGAATCCTTGTAGATGGAGTGGGTCTGCAAGCCATGTTTCCTGCAGCATGATAATGTAAAATGAGTTGAGGTACTGCAGGAATTCCGGGACCGAGTTTTTTGTTGGCAGGCCATTAACGTTCTATGAGCATAGATGAAGTGCAGTTTCTTTGGCCCTTGTGCCTCCTTTCTTCTGTGTGTATTGCCATTGAGTGTCAGAGAGAATGGTTATGGTTCTGGTGATTGCCCCAAGGCCTGAAGGTCTACTTCAGAGGGCTAGTGCTACCCAAGGTCTGTCTTGTTGATTTTCCTTTGGGCTTGCCCTCCATTGAGGTGATTGTTCCAAGGCCCCTCTGGGCACTGAATTGGTGCACCTGTGCAATTTTGTAGATGCGGGCCTCGGACTGGGGGAGAGCAGTGGTGGTGGATATCCTGGGTTTTGGTGAGGGGCGATGTTAATTCCCCATGCTTTAAAGGTGCAGCGCTCTACTAGTACTTTCTGGTGACTATAGTTGTTGTCCATGTAGCCCTGGTGGCCTCAGGCATCGAGGGGTTTGCAGGATGGATGAACTCTATTGAGAGTAAATCAGTTAAGTTTAGATCTGCAAGGCTTGTGATTGCCCGTAAAAACCTCCGGATGCCCCCCCAGTTCAGAGGGTCCTGGTACCCTTTTGAGGTGTACTCAGGCTTAAAAAGCATGGAGTTTGTATCCAGCTGCGTGCTGCTACGTGATTGTATTAGCTGGAGTGACTCTTTGTGAAGCACTGCTGTTCCACGTTGGCAGTTGAGATGAATTTCATCCTTGAATTGGGTTTCCCCCCCCTGCTTGGCGATCTAAGTGTAGCTTTCCCGGTATTTGTCTTGAATGTAATAGCCCCTAAATGTGGCTGCTTGAGGGAGTGCGGAGTGCTTTGTTCTGCATGGTCTGAGTGTTTCCAGCTGAACCCTTTGATAGTAAGTAGGGCAGAGTTTTCAGTAGTGTGCCCCTCACCCTTGTTAGACCCAGTTTTTTAGCTGCATGTTCTTGTCCAGGCCCCTTGCTTGTGTCATTGTCTTTCTCCGGACCCCTTGAGGCTACTGGCACTGATGCTGTTAAGTACTCCTTCCTTGCTACAGTTGACAACGGCTGTGCTGGCAAGGTGGAAATATTGAGGGGCCCTAGGATGTGATCTGGACCTTGCACCAGATTAAGGATATTTTGTAATGACGAGGCACTATTTCCATTTTCCATGTGTGGCCGCCTGACATTTTGCGGGGGGGGGGAGTGCCTCCTTTGTTGAGTTGATTGTCAGGTATTTGCGGGACCTTGTTTTGAGCACTTAGAACGCGTGGCTTGGTGTCTGATTTTGTGTGCTGTCGGGAGAAAATGGGGAAAAAAGTATGTTGGGTTTGGGAGGGTTTTCTGGTTTTGGCCTTTCCTTTTCTGCTGGCGGCATTGCTTGTGGGTTTCTGCTTGAAGCGTCACAGATGATTTATTAAGGGTTCCTGTTGTCCCAACTGTTTTTGGGGTGTCTAAACCCGCCTGCTGGCAGCACTGGAGCGGCTCCAGGCTATTCGAATTGGTTTGCTGCCCACAAACTGGCCCTGAGGCTGTGTTCATGCCTGTAGGGGGCATACATGTGGAGGCTGTTGATCCACTCCTCAGGTCCTTTAATATGCTGTGCATCATTGAGGGGAGAGTAGATCGTTTATCCAATATGAGGCTGCAGCCGCAGTTGAGTTGAAGCTCGGATTGGGCTCTCTTTATTAGGCCATTGAGAAACCCCAGTTTCTCATCAATGCCCACAGTGAACAGTGCCAAGGTGTTTAATAAGGAAAGCTGAAGGTCCAGCTTGTCGGACTGATATTGGAGCGCTTCTACGGCCAGTTGCATGGTATTTAGGAGGGACACCCAAGTGCTGCCGGCTTGTTCTTTGGTGGTCACGTCTCCCTTCGACTCGTCCTTGTTCTCCTCCCTGAGGGCTATGCAGAGGCTGTGTGTGTTCATTTGGGGTTCCTTGGCCGGAAGTGCCCCATGTTAGCATTATGGTGTGTAGGGGGCTAACATGTCCTCCCATTCTTGTGTGTTCAAATAAGAGAGGATCGCCCGCCCCTCATCCTGGTGATTTGGGTCGTTAGTCCCACCAGTCCCTGCGGGTAGCCTGCCTGAGCAGGAAGGCAGCCAGACTGCTGCTGGAGTTGATACATTTGTTTTTGAGGGTCGTGGCGTCATGACCGGAGTGGTATTACTGTCATTTGGTGATAGGGTGAGGCTGGCTTGTAATCGGAGTTCTGGCTGATGGGTCTGCATGCTCCTCTCAGTGCATGGAGGTCTTATAAGGGATTAGTTATGGCAGATTACCTCCTGTGTGCCTTTGGATTAAATACTGAGTGTGCAGGCTGTGCAAGTCCCCCCTCTGTAGGCAAGGGTGATGCCGGTACAGATGCTGGGGATGTTGAGGCTTGAGCCTCGTTTTCATCTTGTTGTTGTGCTGCTTGATATTCAAATGGTATTGAAATTCCAGAATGGCCAGTTAGGGACAGATTTTGTTTCATTGTGGTGGACGTGGCGTTTGTTGCCACAGATTGTTTGGGGCAGAGAGGGCGATTGTGGAGTGTATCTCAGCCACAGTGTTCTACCTTGACCCTCATGAGGATTCTGACTTCTGAAAAACAGACTAATTCAGAAGACAAACCTTTTGACCATGGTGAGCTGTAAGGCTTTATCCAATGCCGGCTTCTTTATGGTCAGCCTTAAAAGGCATCTAGGACAAGATAACCCACACCCCATAAGATACCATTCGCTTGTCCATTGTTCCCTAATTTATGTTATGTCAATCTGATTTATAAAGCTCTCATGCACCCTTGCTTTCTTCACACTGTAGGTCTGTCAGCCCAGAGATTAAGTCATTAGTACAAAGTCATAAAGTGGGTTGCTAAAGAAATTAGGACTTCTGTAAGAAAAGCCAAGTTTGTAAACTTCAGCTAAATTTACCTAAACACTCAAAATATTTCAAGTCTATGGGGATGGAATTCCAGAGCTTGTAAGACAAGACAGAAAAGCTGTGTCCTCTCAATTCATTAGTAAAAAATGTGGGGGGAGTTGTCTAAAAGTTGGAAGAGGAAGTGCAGGAACCTAGTAAGACAGTAGTTTGTGACACATTTTGTATTAACCATGGAGAGTTAACATGCACAGGCTTGCAGAGTCTTCTTGAAATGCAGCAGGGACCCATGGTGGCAAAAAAGGTCATCTTTATTTCTCAGTCCTGTACAGCAGGCTTCACCCTTCCACTTCTACACATCCTCCCAACCTTCCAAACCATACATTCCATGACATCACTTACAGCAAATATAACAGAATGCTAAAGCAATCATCACTACACACATCTTCCCTCTTTTAAATTACACAAGATAATTAAACAGAGACAATAATTTGAAAGAGAAGAACTCTGTAGTACTATTGAAACATAAGATGTGAGAAGTTGGCCTAGTATATGATGTCCACTAATTAAAGTGGGCACCTTGCACCAGTCCAAACAACCCTTATGGTGATTTAAGAGGTCAAAGAAATCCTTAGAAAGCTATCCAAGTGGTAGCTGTGGAGAGCGGCCTTCAGCCTTAGTCTTGAAGGAATGTTAAGCAGCTTGTTTTACCAGAATGAACCTTATAGTATTGGTTAAATGAAAGGAGAACCACACAGTAGTTATAAAAATATGTAATTATTATTGTAACACACCTTAAATACCTCACAGTATCTGCTACACGCAGATAAACACACAGCACACAATAGTGTAGCACAGAAACAATCGTAAGTAGCACTAATACACAGTGGGCTCCCGGGGAGACCAAACCATATACTAAAATAGTGGGATAAGAACCACAACTCAAGTTAAGACAGTGTCTAGAGGACGTAGAATCGCTGGGAACCCAAGGAACCACCCAAGGTGAATAAGTAGTGACCCCAGGGGGACGGGTGCAGTGTGAGAACATGACCGCATGCTACGTACAATTCAATGGGAGAGTCGCGGTCGCAGTTTTACACTTTAAGGACCCTTCCCAGTGGATTACAAGGAAACCCTTTGGAACATAGAAGGTTGGAGAGCCACCCCACCCGTGGATACCAAAGTACCAGAGTTACCTATCCCAGGGAAGCCGGGTGTATTGGGCTGAAGTGGCGTCAGAAACCGCTGAAGTTCTCAATGGGAGTCTTCAAAGAAATGCCACTGCTGGAAAGAAGAAAAGTGTCCGGTGGAACCCACAGGTGGATTCTTGATGGAATGAACCTGAAAGCACAGGGGACAGAGTCTGGGTCACTCAGGAGTGACCAGGTGCTCGGTAGACGAATGCCCACCGATGTCGGGTGCTTCAGGTGTGAAGATGGAGACATTGACTCTACAGCTGCAGGGACCAGAAGATGTCAAGGCCAACCAGGTGATGGATACGAGCTGTCCCACAAAGGATGTCGAGTGCTGAGGGGTCGGTGTCCGGCCGGAGCACCAACAAGCCTTGGCAGTGGCAACCCATGAAGAAGGTCAAAGAGGGTTATGGTCTGGCCCAGCAAGGACCAGAGACTCACCACAGCAAGGGGAGTCAGGGCAGGCCTGGAGCAACCAGAGTAGCCCAAGAAAAGCAGTGTTGTCCCTCAGGTGGACCCACAGGCCGAAGGCTCAGGAGTCGCGAGGGGACCTCAAGCAATTTCACAAAGTCACAGCTTGCAGGGCACAGAGGGCAAGGAGGCCAAAGTCCTTTGTACAAAATGTGCACAGAGGTTGGGGCTATTGACAGCTTGATGCACTCAGATGGGGAATGCCAACAAGCATATGTACTTGCAAATGTACACAGTGCACAGGGGTTCAGGTTATGCAGTCTCCACAAGGGATACTGGCCTCAAACTTGGAGAGAGGGCAGCTCATCCTCAAAGAACATAGGAACCCACCTCCTGTGTTGCTGGAGCTTTCGGAGTCTGCAGGAGCTCAGGATCAGCAGACCAGTCAGTTGCATTATGGTGCATGCGAATGCAGGGGAGTGACTCCTTCACCCCAAGGGAGATACTTCAGTTGTTGTTGATGCTCCACAGGTCCTGCACGGAGCCTGTATGGTGCACAGGCCCAGACGATGCTTTGGACGGCGAGGGAGACGAAGTCGGGCCTAGTCGAATTCCAGCGAAGTCCAGAGTGTCCAGGCGGTCGAAGGTCAGTGGTTTCTTGTTCAGAATCTTGTCCACATCGAATCTAGGGTCCTACAGCCAGGTAATCCCTTTTGTACCCACAAGAGAGGGTTGGACAGATTCCGGGGACCCCCCCAGGGGAGGGTGAGGACAGTGGGGAGGTTACTCTCCTGTCCTTTGTCCAGTTTCGTGCCAGAGCAGGAGCCAATGGTTCCCAGGACTGTTTTGAACTGGACTATGCACAGAGACACCAAATGTGCCCCTCGTGCAGACTTTCAGGCACTTTGGAAGTGCACCCACCCAGCTCCAATACACTAAAGCCTGTCAGGGAGGTGATCACACCTCCCTGTGACAGGATGCCTATTGTGCTGCCTTCCTCTGCTCAAGCTTGGCTCAGCAGCAGGAGGGCATAAAAGTGACTCTGGTCGGCAGCAACCATTTTGTGCTGTCCGAGTCGAGAAGGCTGATACCGGGAAGACCAGGGACCCCACGAAGCTTGCTTCTGAAGGGTGGAATCATACCTCCCACACCGGTTACCGGTGTGCAGGTATGATTCCAAGGTGTTTGATACCAAACACGACATGGTTTGTTGCAGCTGTTTTCGAGATAGCATTTTACACAAGCATATAATGCACCTCTACCTATATCTCGGGCTGCGTCACCGACAACCCGGGAGAATGATCTCCGAAGGCTGCAGGTGTGCTCTGCTCATGCAGGGGCACCCTCTCACGTAAAACCCAGCACCCTGCCTTCAGGATTGTCAAGGCCTGCTACAAGGGTGACTTATAGGTTTTAAGTGTAGTGACCTATAGATAAAGTAAACCTATATCTAAAGTAAGTGGTGCATGCACCGTCTTACACAGGCTGCAATGGCAGGCCTGTAGTTCCATTTTGCATGGTCTCTCATGGGTGGCATAATACATGCTTCAGCCCATGGGAGGCCTCTGGGGTACCTATGCCCTGGGTACATGTGTACCATATACTAGGGACTGACAAGGGTACCCCTGTGTCCATAAGTACATGACATAACATTTTAGGGAGAAAGCAGTTAGACTGGGGTCCTGATTAGCAGGATCCCAGTCAGACTAGTCAAAAACAGTGTAACATACAGCAAAAAGTGGGGGTAACCATAAGAAGCAGATCCTTTCCTACATAAGAAAAAAACAATAAGCACAAAAACATTGTGCTATATTGCTTTAGAATCAAGACAAAAAAACAGATCTGTGATATGACTATTCTAAGACAAAGGGCCTGATTTCGATTTCGGCGGACGGGTTACTCCGTCACAACGGTGAAGGATAGCCTGTCCACTGAAATATAAATCCCATAATACATATGGGATTCATATTTGGTCAGACAGGATATCCGGCACCGTTGTGACGGATTAACTGGTCCACAAAATCTAAATCAGGCCCATACTCTTTAAATCATGTAGGAAATCAGATTTCCAGCATGACTCATCAAACCTTGACAGTCACTTTCATCACACTGCTCAGGATCATGTCTTGAAGTTCACTCCGTGCCCACAAATCCATTCTGACAAACTTCAACTCCTTCCACATGAGCTTGTGTTTCATCATTCAACCCTTGTACATCTCTCTGGTGTTCTCCCATTGTAGTTTCCTCACTCTCATCCTCGAACAATTTTCACTCACGCCACTCTTCACTTCAACTACCTACTTTTGTTTATTCATTATAGCTAACTGAATGGTCTCTTTGATCACCCTATTAAAATGTTCCGCTGCACTATTTTTCCACTGAGTGATACACTGAGCCAATAAGATGGCAATACCATTCTTTGCTAGCTAACCTTCTACTGCAACAAATTTAAACTGTGAACCGTACCACTAGGGATCCTTCTATGCAGACCTTCTCTTATAAAAACATAATCTAGGAATTTTATGAATGCTTTTGAATCCACCCTTGCAATGATCTCCAGTTCTACCAACTTAGAAAAGTAATACCCCATAACGATAATGCACTCTCACCTTCTTTTGTTTGTACACGACCCATAATATCTACCCCAACTGTTTCCCAAGGCATCTTTGGGCAATGCATTGATCTAAAAGCCAGTCAGAAGATGTGTAAAGACTCATAAGACTTGTTACATTCTGAACATTCACGCTCAAAACGTCCAATGTCTAAGTCCTCATTGATTTGCTAATAGAAAACCTTGATTTTTTTCTTGCATTTTACAATACCTATAATGTCCCTCATGACATAAGTTCAAACTTTTCTTCCTCACATTCAAAGGAGTAACAATCTTCTAGCACTTCATCATAAAGTCATCACCCTCAGCAGTTATAGTTAGCTGGGCTAACTATAACTTATGCCCCTGCAATGCACTACTTATGACCTCACATATTACATCACTCATGACATGGTAAGTGACATCACTGATGACATCACTGATGTCAGTTCTTTGGTTCTGCTGCGTTGGCGGACGGTTTCTTCAGGAGGGGCCTCACTTCAGCATGTTTCCAGTCCTCATGGAAGGAGGCCGAGGTGATGGAGGTGTTCAGGAATTTCTTGAGCTCATTGCCAATTGTCTTGCTCCCGAGGTGGGGACAGGGGTCTATGGGTGCTCCTGAGTGCTCAGATTTCACGATGGAGATTGCGGCTTGAGTTGTGAGAGAGTCCCAGTGGATGATCAGGTCTTTGGGGTTTGTGTTCGTGGGTGTGAGCAGGCTGATGCTGTCGGCACCGATGAGTTGGGGTTTGACGTTTTAGTAGATGTCAGATATCTTGTCATGGAAGAAGTCCGCCAGGATGTCACACATTTCTTGGGAGAGAGTGATGCTGTTCTCGGCAGCTGCTTGCTTGGAAAACTCCTTCATGATGGCAAAAAGCTCCTTGCTGCGGTTAGTGCTGGCTTCTATGCAGTCTGCTAGGGCGATCTTCTTTGTTTCTTTCAGGTGGCGGTGATACTGGTTGAGTGATGTCTTGAGGTGGTGTGGTCTCCTGTGTCTTTGCTGGTGCGTCACTTCCTCTCTAGTTTCTGGCAGTTGTGTTTGGTGGACTTCAGCTCCGTGGTGAACCAGTTGGCTCTTCTGGCCAGTCCTTTGGATTTGGCTGGCTAGTCGGGGGCGATTGTGTCAGCGCATTTAGTGATCCACTGGGAGAAGTTCTTCGCAGCCTGATCTGGGTTGGATGTTGTTGCTTGGAGATGTGAGCTGAGATTCTTGTTCCATTGGTCTTTTGATATCTTTTTCCAGTTTCTGCACGTGGAGCTGGGGGGCAAGGTGCCATTGTTGGTAGGTCCTGAGATGATGAAGTGGATGCTGTAATGGTCATTCCAGGTGAGCTGGGAGACGTCGTTGCTCTAGACTCTGTCGCTGGATGAGAAAATAGGATCAAGCATGTGTCCTGTGATGTGGGTTGAGTCAGTGACAAGTTGCTTGAGGCCCATGTTGATCATGCGTTACAGGAGGTTGGTTATGTTGGTGTCACTGGGGTCATCAAGGTGGAAGTTAAGATCTCCTAGGAAGAAGTAATGCTCTGAGTTAATGGCGATCGAGGCGATGAGGTAGGGATGGCATTGCAGAAGCTGGGGTGTGGTCCTGGTGGTCTGTAGGTGAGGGTGCATCTGATGGTGCTTTTTCTGTCTCTGTGGAGTTGGAAGTGGATATGCTCCATTATTGAGGTTGATTCATCTGAGGAGGTCATGCAGTGGATGGTATCCTTGTAGATGATGGCAATTCCACCTCTGTATTTATTGGTTAATGCCCGGTGTGTTATCATGTAGCCTTTGCGGGTGGTGATGGCGATGTCCATCATGGAAGCAGGGTTCAGCCAGGGGTCTGTGTGGACGATGACATCCGGGTGAGGGATGAGATTGTTTCATCCATGGCATGTTTGCCGAGTGATCATGCGTTGAGTAGAATGCACTGAAGTTCTGCTGTGGTGGTTTTGGCTGGTGAGGTGGATGCGACCATGTTTGCGGTGTCTTCGGTGTTGTTGGTTGCTCTGGTGTTGCAGGAGAAGAGCCAGCAGCGACATGCGAAAGGTCCTACCACTGACATGGAGATGCGATGCAGCAGTTGTTGTTGGGGCGTCTGTGGTCCAGGGCTCGGAGCTCTGCGGCAGAAAATCTGAGAGTTGCAGGAGGGCCAGGGTTCCTGTCACTGGGTGTGGTGTAGGTGCAGACCGGCGTGGTCAGGTGCAGACGGGCTTGCCTGCAGCTGCGCAGACTCTCTGTGACCTCCATTAAGTAGGTCCTGGGCTGTGGGAGAGTCGCTGGGGGGTGGTGGGCGGTGTTGGCAGGAGGCAGGGGGAAGAAAAAGGTTGTGAGAGAGTCTGCATACTTGGTGGAGAGCCCCATGCACATTTTCAAAATGTTTAAGCCAATTCGAGGTTCAGTGTGGTGCATTTTTTGGAACGTATAGGGCATATTTAGGGTTATTCTGATATATATCTTGTAGACTCAGCTTGGGTTTTGTTGGACATACTGATGCATATGTGAGTGACAATCTAAAGCATAATTGATGTGCAGGCTCATGCATATTTGAGGGGCATTCTCAGATGTTTGTGGAAAGTCTGTATATATAGAGATAGGATGCATGGTTTTGAAGAGGCCACATGCTAATTTTGTTCATGATTTATGATGCATGAGATGAATTTTGAATTTTTGACAAGCAAAGATCACTATGCATTAAAGACACAACAATCTATTTTTTTATCACAAAGCCGAAAGAATATTTGCATGTTTCAGAGGCTGGATGCATGGCACTCACAGCAAATCTGTTATTTTTTCCAATACAATTTAAACGCATGGATTGGGAGCCAATCTTTTTAGTGGGGAAACAAAATGGGCTTGAAGCCCCTCCCACTCTCTGCCCATATTTGTCATTGGCTTGTGTCATTGTCCTTCGTAAATGCTGGCTTCTGATTCCTTAATAGGCTTGTTAGTCCCTTCTTGGTACTGCCTTGTCTTCATTTGTAACCTCTCATGAGGACTGGCCCTTTTACTTCGGTTGTTACACGGTATGTCTTCTTTAGTCTGTAAGCACTATTTTCTTTATTTCCTACTGCAGGCACGACATGCTTTCCTGTAACATTCAACGCGCCATGGGTGCTTTCACAGCGTGCTGTTACAAAAAAAAGTACTTTTTGTCAACTTGACAAACAATTGCTTTTTTCGGTAAAAGCGCCCAATACCCGCTTTCACTTTGATAGCGGCCACAGAACTTTCTTTAGACACGACTCATTTAAAGAAAGGGGCGTGGCCTCTATTAATGAGAAAGCGCGGCATGGGACGTTTGTAAACAACAAGCATTTGCAATGCAATAGGTATCGCATTTTAGAAACTGTGACCTATTGGTATTGTAAATGACAATGCCTTTTATTATTGCAGGTTTTTTAAACACAAATAAAAGGCATTGTCATTTACAAAGCCAATAGCTCAAAATTGTGCGACTGCGAGGCCTATTACATTGCAAATGCTTGTTTTGCAAATGTATCTGCAAATTGTCCTGTAAAAAGTACAATTTGACCTAATTTTTTCAAAATTTTCTTGAGAGGGACCTCCACAGAAGCCTTTAAGGAAAATCGGACCTGCTTGTTACACTTGCTCATTTACTGCAATTTAGGTCTCCAATTTAAGCTGTACCAGTTTCAAATTTCACCAGCTGCCCTGTTGCCACGCATTATTTATGACAATGCAACATCACTAGACTAGAGTGATAAGGTGGTCCCTGTCAGGGAGTTCAAACAATGACCCCGACACACTGGGAGAAAACTCTCCATGTCACTTTGCTAACAAGAAACAAACTTGAAAAGAGAAAACCTTTGCCAGGTGGGCGCACAAACATTAAACACTATCAAAGAATGTACAAAAATCATCAAACTTTACCTGTTCAGTTACAGAGCGGACAACTTCGGGGCCGCCGCATTCCCTAAATAGTATCACAGAGGTTTTAATTGAACCACTTATGGCTATCCAACCATTAAAGGGTGCTTGTGACATGACAAATACTTCTCTGCCTTTGGCAAGCTCTGCGTCTTCGGGCATTTGGAAGCAATCTGTGACTTTCCAGGGTCTGGCCAGTATGCAGAATCTTGGAGAGTAGTGTTTGTTGTGGAGTCGAGTTGCGGCTCGGTGTGTGCTAAATACCGGGACCAGGTCATTTTTTCCTCCTTCCAGTGAAAGTTGGGGAGTTCTTCTCTTCAGTGCCAGCTTTTGGGTGCCCTGAATAAGCCCATCGCACGTACTTAATCCCTAAAGTCTGGAAAAGATCTTCTAAAAGATAATGGCAATTGCTGCATTAAAATGGTGCCTTGTTATTGCTGGAATCACGCTCTGCAAAGCACAAGGTGAGTCACAAAAAAGTTATTATTATTTGGGAATATATTGCTGGGGCATTATTTGGCGAAACATTGCAGCAAGCGGCAGAGGCGCGGTGAATTCGCGGCCTTGATAGGTTTCATGTTGAGGTCACTATCTCTCTGATATACTTTAGAACATATAACTCCTTCTTTGTGGCCTAGCGGTTAAATGTAGAACAGGCATTGTTCCTGCTGGTGCGTAAATTTGAAACACTAATGGGAACTAATTTAGGAAATGATATGTTGTGTGCTATAATGCTCGATTTATTAAGCAGTAAAAATGCAGCCTTTGGGTGCAAGAATTTACAGAAACACCCAGGCTGTTATACGTGCATACGTTAGAGGTACGTACGTTATGCGTGCAGTACAGAGTGTTGCTTCCTATCCTGTGCCCATTATGGCTGGTGATTTCGATATGACCACCATTGAAAATGCTAACGTAACTTGATTGTTGCCTTTCTCCGTGCACCCATGCTTGAGCAGGCATTTCCTGTTGCCATTGTTGTTCTGGCACCTACTTGCTGGTCCTCGTTGTTAGAGAAAGCTGTGCGGGGCCGTAGCCTCGAGAGCACCACACTGTTCTCATACGTTTTCATTTTTTCTTGAGTACACTCATCTTTTATCTGGTTCCAGGCCTACATCTCACGCACAAAGCAAACAAAGCTGTTTGGGAGACGCAGATATTCTATTAGGTTTTTGGCAAAGGGTTGACTTACTAGCGCCATTTCTTTCTTTCTTTCTTTATGCGTTTTTATATAACCCGATGTAACTTTACCCGAAGGTGTCAGAGAGCTTTACAATAGTTAATACTCACTTGTTTTTGGTGTAATCATATTGTAAATTCAATTTGACTTTAATGTTTGTGCGATTTAAAAGCTAAGCACGGTCTTATATTATGCTTATTAATACGAGGCCTACTGCCCAAGGGCTAGATGCAGCCAGCGCTAGCACGTCATGGCTTCAACATAACATGCAGCACAGGTTAGCATGAATATGTCCTTTGTAAGTGTCACAGGGTAAGAACACAAAGGACCGGTGGACACTGCTCATTCATTGTCACAGGCATGGGTAAATCCAATGAATGTGACTTCTACAATTGAAAAGGTGGTTCAAAGCTTGAAGGATACATCAAACAGGCAGTGCATGGGTAGTAGTCGTGGATACTTATTCCTAGGGAGTCTAGCTCAGCTTCGCCTGCTATGTCAGTGCTGTGTATTAGTGGGATTGGTGAACAACTTTTCACTATATCCAATCTAGACAATTGATATTTTCAAGGGCGAGAGTTTGGTACGAGAGGGAGTGCACAATATGATGGGGAGCGCAAGGTGAGTAGATAAGGCAGGGTCCCAGAGAGTTGCAGGTTGTAAGCGAGGGGTCATGGTGCAAGGATGGAGTGTATGGTGCAAGTGGGGGGCTTGAGAGGATAAGCGGACTAAAGGGTGCAAGGAGAGAAGCTAAGTGCAATGGGGTTTGCAGGATGTAATGGGGCTCTCTTCTGCTATTAGTCTGCATAGCTCCCACCTCGCTTATCCCTTTCTCTCTGCTGTTCTCTCTCTCTCTGTCCCTCGCTTCTCTGTCTTTCTTCTCTTCTGCTCATTTCTCCCTTGTGCCACTCTCGCACCTTTCTGCCCTTAGTCTCTCGCTCATTTTCTGGCATTTAAAACTTTTCACTCTCGCTTTTTTTCTCTGCTTATTCCCCCTTTCACTCTTGCCCCTTTCTGCTTGTTTCATCACCAACTCACTCATTTCTGCCAGTTTCTCTTGCCACTTTTGTTCTCTTCTGCTTATTCTTTTTGCCACTTTTCGCTCCTACCGACCCTTTCCTTGTTCTGAACTTTTCTTCAACCACAGCTTTTTCCTCCTTATTCCTCATTTATTTTTTATAAGTTTTATATAGCGCTAGCTAGACTCAAAGTTATCAGAGCACTTAAATAAAAAAATAGCATAACGTAGATTTACATAGGGTGCATAAAATGAGAAATAGAATAACATAGCTCTGCGTATGATGCTAGACACTTAGATCCAAGAGCAAGCATAAATAGAGATAAAGAGAATCAGTAGGCAAAAAATGTGTGTTTACAGTATGCAGACTAATTAGAACAGCATAGATTAAAGGAGTGAATGACATATTAGATAGCTGAAACAATTAAATAACCAACTATCACAAATGGTCAAGTCATGGAGAGAGTGAGCGATTGGAGCCTAGTTCAGTTGGCTTGTGTGGTTAAGTATTTGTTGAGGAGAAGGATTTTCAGGTTCCTTTTGAAGCAGGAGGAGGGGTTGCATCGGAGCCCTCTAGGGAGTGCGTTCCATATCTTGGGTGCATTTCCAGAAAAAGAGTGAGTCTGGGTGGTTTTCCTTTTCATTTTCGGAGGAATGAGAAGTGAGTTGGAGCTTCTCAGAGTTCTTCTGGCTCTTCCTGCTTTCATAAGTTTATTGTCTAGATAGTTGGGGGTATGTGTGTGAAGGGCTTTGTGTGTGATGCAGGCAGTTTTGTAAATACATCTTCCTTCAATGGGGAGCCAGTTGAGGAACTTGAGGGCTGGTGTGATGTGTTCAAACTGTTTACCACTTGTTATGAGTCTGGCCCCATGTTTAGAACTGACCTTAGGGGAGCTAGGTGAATTTTTGCCGCCCCTGTTTCCCACACGCTTCTTCCCACCTCCTGCACTCCCTTCCACCCCGTGGGACCTATTTAATAGTGTCCGCAGCGTGGATGCACCGCTGGCAAGCCGATCTGCATTGTCTATGCACCGTCGGCTCCGGGCATCAGAAATCATGGTCCTCCACCCACTGTACCTCACTCTGACCCTCCGTTCTCTAAACCCTGGCCGCTGCTCGCCGGTCTGTTACCGCGCCATGCCACACCACACAACACTGAAGAGGCATGTGCTTGCACCACCTGCACGTTCACATGCACCTCGCAACGCCCATTGCTCAAGGCTCACACACTGACCACACCCTACAACCGACTCTCTCTCTCTCACCTACTCTCAGCACCCACTGACAGCACAGCACACCTCACTCTCCTGCATGCTACTTAACACCCGTTTCCTCACCAAACATTCCAAAAAGGTGTAGGATCTGCTGTACGATCATGCAGTGTACCTGCTATTCCTCACATAGACCTGGCTGAACCCCCAATTGGCCCCCAACATTGACACAGCCACCCCTGCCAGCTACAAAATCACAAGGGCAGACTCACACAGCTGGGCAGTCCTTCTTCTCGTGGGGTCCACAGATCTGGAAGTGATGTGAAGAGTTGGGTCTGAGGGTCCAATATTTATACCTGCTGCCCACTGTAAAGTAGGAGAAGATTCTGGAGGATGCTACCCCCAGAGGTGCCAGGTATTTTCCTGTCTCCCTTCGCTGGCCCCCGATTGTCTGAGGTCACAATAGACTAGTGCCCTCCATTTATGAGTGTGCTAAGACAGGCCCTTTGTGATGTGCATGAGTGGTGGTGACAGCTTCTCCCCCTCACCAAGTCAGAGATGGCCCATCCTGTCAAAACCTGTGGCTCTTTGTTTCACTGTCTCGAAGCAATACACAAGACCAACTACCAGCTTCACCTAGTCATGTGACCTAGTAAACAGGCTTCAGGTACCAAATGGTTAGGACAAGAACACAACAACTTTCTAAAAGATATTCTGTTTCAGTCAGAATGATGATCTGCGACGGTGTTACGGACCTTCGACAACGCGAGTGTTGACTCGCTAAATATATAAACGGCGAGAATTCTACACAGACTGCCTTAAGTCGCTCTCATTTACCATTGGCAACAATTGTGCTGAGCTTTTTCATCTGGACCAATTATTTACAGGTCTTGAGCCGATTTTATCTCGAGGGTCTTCAGTCTACATATGAACTCTTTGTCCTGAAGATGGTCTTCTAGATGTTTCACAAGATAAGACCGAAACGTCGACATTTGTAACCCATTTTCTCAAAAATTGTTAAATAGAGGTTAATCAATGTATTTTTTAAATGATAATTTCTATGTGTAAATACGTAAAAGAAATGGGTTTTTCACAAAAATGATCATGATATAAGTTTATTGTAAAGATCATCAATCTCAGTCATTTTTGTTTATGTGAATTTTGTTCTGTACCCTTTTGCTACACTATTTTCACATAAATCGATACAGAAAAAGTATACACCCATTTGTTTGTTCTTTTTGATATACTCTTTTGTGATTCTCATAATTGATTTCAATAATTCATATATCCGAGGCCAGTAATTTGGGCTCTCATAATTTGTTTGTAAAAAATCAAGCTGGATTATGTTTAAATGAAATCCTTTTGAAGGCACTGTTACCTGATACTTACAACTTTCTAAAAGTGGCATTTAAAAAAATGTGACTTAAAATCCATCTTCACCATTAAAGAGGGCTTTAAATCACAATTCTTTAGACAGCTGACTTCACACTCCTCTCTGCTCCCAATTGAAGTTATCACTTATTAATAAGTTAACCAAATGTTATCCTATGGGAGAGGTAGGCCTCACAGTAGTGAGAAAATGAATTTGGAAGTTTTTCAATACCAGGACATGTAAAACTTGAAAGTACATGTCCAACTTTTTAAACACATTGCAACCGGCCATCTGGGCTGTTTAGGGCCTACTCTTGGGGTGACTTATATGTAATAAAAAGGGAGGTTTGAGCCCGGCAAGAGGTTTACCTTGCCAGGTCGATATAACAGTATAAAACTCCACACATGGGCTGCAGTTGTTATCATAAGACATGTTTGAAGGGCTACTTAAGTGGGTGGCACAATGAGTGCTGCAGGCCCAATAGAAGCATTTCATTTACAGGCCCTGGCTACATGTAGTACCACTTTACTAGGGACTTACAAGTAAGTTAAAAGTGCCAAATGGCTGTAAGCCAAACATTTATGTTTAAAAGAGAGCAGACAAGCACTTTAACAGTGGTAAAGTGTGCAGAGTCCTAAAAGCCAACCAAAAATGGGTTCAGAAAACAGGAGGGTGAATGCAAAAGTTTGGAGATGACCCTACGGAAAGGGCCAAGTCCAACACTCCTCCTGCTTCCACACCCTGAAGATGCTCTGGAAAATCTTCAAATTGCTCCCTACCTGCACCTAAAAAACCAACACTCAAGCCTTAGTCACGAGGCCACTTGAATGCCCGCTATGATAAGATCAGCAAGCAACTCATTAGATGACTCCAAATCATCCAGAATTCAACAGCAAGACTCACACTCAGCCTCCCATGCCACACACATATCACACCACATCTCAGGGAACTTTGCTGGCTTCCAATACACAAATAGGCACAATTGAAACTCCTCCTGCACACTTACAAAGTATTACACAACATGGGACCTGCCTACCTCAATAGCTGCATCTCATTTCACAAACCTACCAAGCAACTCTAATCCACCTCTTGCACATATCCCACACAGAACCAGAAATGGCCCACAGGTCTTCTCACACATTGCTCCCAAGGCCTGGAATGACCTGCCATTACACATTCGAACTTCCTCCTCACCTTTTGAGCTCTGCAAGAAGCTGAAGACCTAACTTTGAATAGCCTGCTCAGCAGCCCTCAGTAGGGCATGCCGCACCTCCCTCAATGGGTGATATTGTGCACTATAAACACACATAACATAACAATATTTGATCAGAAGCATCATGGCATGCGTAATGTATTCAGCTACCAGACCCAAAGTTCATATGCTAAGTCCTTTACCTTTGATCTCCTGCCTACCAGGCAAGCTAATTGAGTATTCAGAAAGCCAAAGAAACAGTGGATCAAAAAGGAGCAAGAGCGAGGGAAGGGAGGAAGAGAAGGGAAAAAAAGAGAAAGTAAATGAGGAAGGGGGCGAAGGAGCCAATGAAGGATAAAGAGAAAGGGAGAGAAAAGTGAAAGCTATAGACAAAGACTTACTATGTCTATATGCCTCTGTGAGTACTAGAATTAGGTAGTACATAAATGGACAAATGACTGGAATATGTGGTATATGGTGGGACTACCTTACTTGGAATATGTTGTTAATACCAGGCATGGGAGTACTTTGCTGTTTAAAACAATAATTGGAAATTGGGGAGAAGCTACTGGAGCAAATTATAGCAATTATACTGTTCAATAAAGAAGGTGGTACTAATCAGATTAGTAGCTAATCCGTGTTACTTTGAAGAAATGATTAACCCTATCCATGATGAGTAGAGTGAGTAACACAATGTTCCTGTCCTCCACAGAAACCTTCTTGTCCATTGTCCAGAGGCTTCTGTGTACATTTCTACAGAGCGAAAGGGTACAATTGTATCCAGAAGGGGAAACACATGGCACCTCAAGACCACAAATATGGAACTGAACGAGAATTAAACAAAATCTTCACAATAGATATTCTCCTTGGAACCACCAAGTTGCAGACCAAAGATAATTAATTTTACAGAGGACAAAGAAACACCAGTAGACTTTTAGAGCTGAGGAAGTGCTAAAACTAGACTAATACTTATCTGAGTCATGGGAAAAGATGCATAATACCAGATGTGACCATATGTTTTAGACAAATGTCATTAAGCATAGTTTAATAAAATTATGCTCTATACTGTTCATTTTTAACGAGGCAATTAGGCCTTTTTTAAATGCAGTCATGAAGAGAGTAACATCATAAGTATCTTACAACCACAAAGTACCTTTGAAATCAATAAGTAGGGGACCCCCATTTAGCTAGCAATGAAATGAAATGAAATTGAAATGAAATGAAATTTTAATTTGTAATGCGCACTAATACCCTAGGGTGTCTTGGCGCGAGAACTCAGATTTAAAAGATGAAAGAAAGACTGAAAAATGCAGGAGTGACAACCCCAGTTAAAATGCCTTCTTTTATTGTTTTTTAAATAACCAATTTTTTAAAAGTTTACGGAAAGAGAGAATATCAGTTTCTTTCTTAAGTACCAGCGGCAGTGAATTCCACAGCCTTGCTGTGCCTGCCCCAATACTTCTACCCCCCCATGATGCTGTTTTAGCCCTTGGAATCACCAGATTCAAAGAAAAAGAAGATCAAAGCTGCCTTTTTGGAACATACCTCCGGAATTTGTGTTTAAAATATTCAGGGCCATGCCCATGTAGTGCTTTAAAAGCAATGCAGAAGGCCTGAAACTCAATTTGCCTTCTAATCTTTAACCAATACAGTATTGGTAGAGCGTAAGAAACCGATTGATATTTTGGGATGGCAAGCAAAAGGCATGCTGCTGCATTTTGGAGGAGCTGCAGTTTATTTAAAAATCTTGATTGAATATTAAAAAATAGTACAGTACAATAGTCAATCTTTGATAAAATAAGTGCTGAGATTACGGCTTTCTGATGATCTAAGTGATAAAAAGGTAGAACTTTCCTGAGAGTTTTAATCATGAAAAAACACACGGAAGTGATGGCATTTATTTGGCCTTTGAAGGATAATTTATTATCGAAGTAGACTCCAACATTTTTTACCCTAGAGACCGGGTTAGGAAGATCTCCCAATTCATGCGGCCACCAACTAGGTGTTCAGAATGAAGTGTCATGTCCAAACAAAAGAACCTCCGTCTTTCCTGAATTCAGCCTGAGACAATTTCTGGACATCTATTACCCAACTTCATGCAGGCAATCATGGAATCTAAGAGCGGTGTCCGCCGGATTACCCACCAAAGATGCCACGATCTTCATGTCATCAGCATTTGACTTGACACCACCGTAAAGCCAAATTGCTTTATTAAAGTGGCAAGAGGGGGTGACATAAAGGTTAAAAAGCATCAGACTCAACAATGAGCCCTGCGGCACCCCACAGGGAAAGGAGAAAAAGGTGGAACTAAACGCATCAAGCTCCACCAATTGATCTCTGTCTGTTAGGAATTAATTAATTTGTTCAAGTGCCCTGCCCCGTATGCCCATGGTAAAGAGTCGATTGATGAGAAAACCATGATTGACCATGTCGAACGCCGCAGAGAGGTCCAAGAGGATCAAGGCTGTCTTCCTACCTCTGTCCAAAACTTCCCTAATCTCCTCTGACACAATTATTTGTGCCAGTTCTGTACTATGCTGGCATCTAAACCCATATTGTGAGCCATTCAGGAGATTGTGATCCTTAATGAACTGTGATAATTCAAAGTTCATTGCCTTCTCTTTGATCTTCGCTGGGAAGGGCAGCCTAAAAATCGACTTATAGTTGTTAAGATCCTTGCAGTCCAGGTACGGTTTTTTCAACAAAGGGAGAATAGACAGTTTCTTCCACTCTCTAGGAAAATAACCGCCTTGAAACATCTTATTAAAGATATCTTTAAGATAACCAGCTGTGACCTCAGTAGCTAAATGAAGGAACTTAGGGGGACAGGGGTCCCAGGGCGATCCTGACTTTATCTAACCAAACAGGGTCTGAGAAAATAAGTCCGAGATGGGATTAAAGGTTTCAAAGATAGGGGTATTATCTGCTCGGATCTCCACGAAATTGGTTCCTTCTGAAGTTGGGAGAGTAAGCCCCTCAGTGGGCCCACTTTCCACCAAATGAGCAAAGTCAAGTAAGTCATAGACTGCATTTACTTTGGCTTGAAAGAAGCCTGCTAAGCGATTGCAGAACTCTTGGTTCACTTCGGTGTTTTTCATTTCGGGGAGTTTGCACAGCTTTCTTACTGAAGCAAAGAGTTCTTCGGACTTAATTTTAGTGGAGTAATAGAGTGTTTTAGCAGTAGAGACATTTATTTTATAGTCCTGGATTCATTCTTTATAGGAGATTTTATCGGTATAATCGTATTGCGTACGCCATTTCCTCTCAAGCCTACGGCAAATTTGTTTCTGCAACCAAGGCTAGATGGAGACCTCCTTTTATTATTAATGATTTTTAAAGGCGCCAAAAGGTTACGATTGCTCGTAATCCAATTATGATACATGATGGTGGCCTCATCCAGATTGGCTGGAGTTTCAGGTTTAGAGCGAATTAGATGTTTCCTGAAGGTCTCAGGAATAATTTTATGCCATGGGCGATTTAGCATTTTTGTCGAGGGGGGCATGCAGTGTCGACTGCAGCTTCCAAAGAGATGTGAAACATCACAGCTGAGTGATCTGACCAGGACAAAGGAAAGATAGATGAAATACTAAGGTTGGGATTATCTGAAAAAATACCATCCAAAGTATGGCCGGCAACGTGTGTAGGACCTTTAACCAACTACGTAAGACCTACACTTTCCAGGAGATAAGAAAAAAATAATGGTTTCTCTGTCTGATGAATCTTCGAGATGCCGATTAAAGTCCCCTAAGATGATAAAATCGAGGAAATTAACTTTAAGGTTCAGTAGTTGACTACTATTGTTCAGAAAAGCGCCTCTTGTGCCCAGGGGCCTATAACTTAGAGCCCCATTAAAAGAATATTGGTTTGTTAAAACTATTTTGAAAGCTAATGCTTCACAATCTGAGACAGCCCGTAAGGGCTGAATGGAGACTTTCAAATGACCCCGGTAGATAATTGCTGATCCCCAACCTCTTTTTTTTTTTTGAACGATCAATCTAGAGATGGCAAACCCAGGGGGGGAAGCCATAAGAAGGTCGGGATCCGACCCGGCATCTGCCCAGGCCTCTGTGATGAAAGCCATGCCCAGTGTCTGGAGATCTAAAAAATCGGCAAAAGCCAGGGTGCTTTTTATCAATGATCTGGCATTTACAAGCACCACTTTAAAAGTTTTATTTTTTGGCCCTGTATTAGAACATATAGTATCAATGAATTTTGGCCGGGGAGTAGAAACAATAGTGTCATCTGTTAGGAGGATTAAACCTGTACTTTTTAAGTTAGACAAGGTGAACTGTCATTGAGGGCAGGTCCTAAAGTTTGATAGATCTTGCAATCCCAGCTTGGGACCTGAACAATGCTTAAAATGGACTCTGTAGGAGACCAATTGCTCTTGTGTATAGGAATGAGGGCAAGCCTGTTCTAAGGAATAACTGGCATGGTGGCTGGCGCTGAGCGTGGCCAGACCGCGAACAGACGCAGACAGGCTTGTCTTCGCCGCGCTGGTGGCGCGCCCACTGCACGTGTCCGCTGGGCATCAGTGAAGTCTTGTGTGTTAAATAGGGAATAGAGAGAAACAGCTAGAAGGTCAACACCCACACTCCTACTGCACCAGAAGTAGGAGGGGTCCGCTCCACCTCAATCGCTCTCTCCACGCAAACGGGAAACCCCGTAATAGAATGGAGAGTGGGCGGAAGAAAAAGCGAGTAAGAGGATTCCCCCCAACCAGCACAATTCAGAAAAGAGGTAAACCAGAGCCAAGAGAGGTTATAACAAAAAAAATAAAAGAACTAGTCACCGCAATTTTGAAGAAATGAAATGTACTGTGACCCTACGTAAAACGTGTGACCAGATAAAAATTAACTTAAAACCAACAGAAATTCAACAAAAGATAAAATCAGAGTCCCTACTGGCCTTAATGACCGAGGCGCGTCAGCGAAGTCATGTGGGTTAAATATGGAATAGAGAGAAACAGTTAGCGCGTCAACCCCCACACTCCTAATGGTGCCAGAAGAAGGAGGGGCCCGCTCCAACTCACTCGCTCTCTCCACGCAAACAGGACAACCCCATGGTGGAACGGAGAGCGGGCGGATGAAAAAGCAAGTAAGAGGATTCTCCCCAACCAGCACAATTCCGAAAAGAGGTAAACCAGAGCCAAGAGAGGTTATAACAAATAAAATAAAAGAACTAGTCACCGCAATTTTGAAGAAATGAAATGCCCTGTGCCGCTACATAAAACGTGTGACCTGTAAAAATTAACTTAAAACCAACAGAAATTCAACAAAAGATAAATCAGAGTCCTTACTGAGCTGAATGACTTCTGCACGTCAGCAAAGTCATGTGTGTTAAATATGGAATAGAGAGAAACAGCTAGAGCGTCAACCCCCACACTCCTACTGGCACCGGAAGTAGGAGGGGCCCGCTCTAACTCACTCGCTCTCTCCACGCAAACGGGAAACCCCACGGTGGAACGGAGAGCGGGTGGAAGAAAAAGTGAGAAAGAGGATTTCCCCTAACCAGCACAATTCAGAAAAGAGGTAAACCAGAGCCAAGAGAGGTTATAACAAAAAAACATAAAAGAACTAGTCACCACAATTTTGCAGAAATTAAATGCACTGTGCCCCTACGTAAGACGTGTGACCAGATAAAAATTAACTTAAAAACAACAGAAGTTCACCGAAAGATAAAATCAGAGTCCTTACTGGCCTGAATGAATGCACTACAGCAATAGGATAAGACACACAAGACCACCAACACAGTTTTGAGGAGCTAGATAATATATACACAAGTGGTGTTTCTTTGCACCTATGTCATTTTTTCGATTGGTGGTTGGCCACTTTTTGGTTCCAATGAATATATCTATTGGGGAGAGGATGAGTCCCAGACACAAGGTTTTGCAGTGCCTTTAGTTAGAGGTAGAAAAGTATCCAGAAGCCTTTGGATAGTAGACACAATAGCCATCATCTTTAAGGTTGATCCAATCATCAAGGTGAAATGAATAAGTTACTAGCATGTATGGTTCACCCATTCTTGGTCAGTATTATTATTTGGAGGATAAGTTTGGTGAGTATCCCTTACTCCTAGTGGCTACATATTAGAGCATATTAGAGCAATCCTTGCATACAATATAGGGACAAACCTAAGCATATGATGGCAATATGAGGTCTCTAGTGAAATTGGGCATATGATGGCAAAACATGATATGTGGTGGAAGTACCTGAGCCTATGATCCAGTAACAGGCATGGGAGTATTTGGGCATAATAGCAAGTATGCAAAAATATTTGCAGCCTTCTCAAAGGTCTATTTCAAGAGGCATTGAATAGATGTGAGATCTAGGAATCAATTAACCCACATCTTCTAGGTCTATTTATTTACTTAGGTGCTTCTAGACTAAAGAAACACCATCCAAGATGCACATTACTGTCAGCCTTAATTTTATAAACATTTCATATTGTATGATATCTAGCTTTTCAGCGTTGTCACCCCAGTTTTTTGCCTTTTCATGGACCCTATTTTATTGCTGTTTTTTAGACTTTGCACACTGGGGCACTGCTGTCCAGTGCCTGTGCTCTGACCCCTAGAATATGGTTAAATTCTGTTATTCCTGATGGGCACATTTAACTTGACTGAACATTCCTATCATATGGTCTAAAAGGTGCTCCAAGGTCCTGGAAGTTAAATACCACTATTGTTGCAGTGCAAACATGGCTACAGTTGAACCCTGAGTAGCCTGACTGCTGCAGTTTAAAATCTGCAGTTCTACCTGTTAAAATAACCCCTTTCGGTAAGTAAAAACCTTCCTTTTAAATGTCAGCAAGTCATCCTGATGAGACCTTGTAGCCCTCAAGGTAGGGTGCATGGCATTTAAAAGTGGGACAAGTTGAAAATTACTTTTACTATGTTCTTACAGTGACAAGGCCCAATAAGTTATTTTCACTGTGGTAGACCGAGCTTTCGAGTGTACAAAACCAGAGAACAGATTAAAATAATAATACTGTAGCTTAGAAAAGGGTCTCGCTAGAAAAATAATGAAATCACAATTTTTAATAGTTTTTAAAAATCCAAATCAATAGTAAAGTCGGCCGCCGCGATCAGTCCATTGGAGCTGAGGGGCCATGCCCCCTCACCTTTTGCCCCTCATGAACAGTGTCTGTCAGGCTGAGCAAAGGTCGGCCTGACAGACACTTTCAAGTCAGGCAGCCAGGAGCTAGACATGCGCTAAGTGCGCAGGCTCCTGCCTGCCTCAGCAGAACTTTGTTGGGCTGAAGAAGTCACAGCTCCTGAGGGCGTGACATCCTCAGCTCAGATAAGAACCTCAAGGCCCTACCCCTCGTGATGAGGGAAAGCTTCACTCATTGCCTCACACCTGGGTGCTTCAGTTTTAAGCCCTGAAGCACCCAGGGTCGAGTGTCAATCAGTGACAGTTTGTCACAGATTGGGGTGGGGTCAGCAGTCTCACTGACCCCATCCCACTCTGTGACGACTTAGGGACTGTTGCCTTTCCTCAATGGATGACCTTAGGTCAGCCAATGAGGGAAGGCAGCAGTCCCAAGCCTCCTGGGACCTCCGACGCAGAGCTGCAAGTAAGTGTGTGATTTTTTTTTAATTAATGTTTGGTGTGTGTGTGTGTGTATGTTTGAATATTTAGTAATTAGTGTTGTAAATGGATGTGTTTGTGCGCGCATGTGTGAATGCATGGTTGTGAGGGTGTATGTGTATGTGTGCGTGTGTGTCACGTCCCCCCTCTCTCCTACAATTACCAGCCGCCACTGGAAGTCAGACTTTCAATACAGGAGCAAACAACAGTCTGACCTGAATTGGTAGAGATGACTGCTCTGAGCTTAACAGAATATACAGGTGGGGGCTGTGGTCATCCTGTGACACCACACGGACAAGTCTGTTAAGACACATGTAACACTTGGGGCTCACGTGAAAAGGAGAAAAAAGGATGCCAAACAAAATTTGCGTCTGTCCCCTGTCTGGTTGCTGAAGGTTGCATTTGTCATTCCAGACTTCTTGCTCCTGGTTTGTTGTGGAGTAATCTCCACAATGATTAAACCTACAGTCCGCCCACATGTAAATTTGGCGGGTGGACCACTATCTTGGTAGTGTGTATACGTCATTGCCATTACCGCCAAGATATTAAATCAGGCCCTTAGTCAGAAGGTTCAAACTTTGACCAAGACGAACCTGGGTGGTGTATCCAACTCACGCTTCATTGCATTCGACCGCAAATTGTGCCTAGGTCCTGATCTACTGCAACCATTGACTAGTGTTGGCCTTTGTGCTTCGCGGCACTATTTTTACTATTAAAGTTTTGTCATTGTGGTGTTATTTTGTTTATTACATTTTATGCTATTTTCCTAATTCCATTTGGGATTTTAATTGTTTGGTGTTTTGATTTTATTACTGTTTTGGTACTGCATAAATACTTTGCAGATTGCCCTAAGTTAAGCCTGCCTGCTTTGTGCAATAACTACCAAGGGGTTGAGTTCAGGTTAATGTATTGACTTTAAGGGTTCACCCTGAAAAGTGTTATGATTATTCCTTGAGGTGGGCAGTCTACCTCTCCAAAAAAATAATAATTCAATTTCTTACAAATAAATTAGAGAGATTTATTTGTAATTTTAAGTAACAATACATGAGCCTAGTGCTGTTAATAGTCACAATCTAATGTATCCTGTTTTTACCTAGCTTCCTTTGTGTAGTACCAAAATACTGTAGCCAGAATATTGTCTGTCTTAAATATTGTGTGATGATCACCCCTTTAGAGTTATATAAAACTGACACCCAGATGGGTGATATTGGTGTAAACAATATCAGGACATAATATTCATGTCAGACAATATTTCTGACTACTATTTTCTGACACACAACCACACTCATCTACATAAAAACTCTTCCACATAGGATTTTATATGTTTTTCACTGTCCATTCATTTCTAAAAATATATACACAAGGTGCCTCTGCACTTAATAAAAATGCTTGACTTTAAAAGAAAAGAACATCAAAGAACATCTCTTCACAAGAAGAGATGAAAGAGCTCGAAGTCGATATAGTTAGACCAAATACTGTTCTTCAGCCTACTGGAAGAAATTTATAAAAGGTAAAATCCAGGAATGTATGACATTATAATAAATGCCTTTACCACACAGATGGCCTTGCCACACATGGTAAGTAAAATATATACATAATTTTAGTTAAATTTTTTAAAATTATGAATCCTAAAATTATTCCTACCTCCATTTACCAATACCCACCACTAAACCTGAAACATTATCCTTACCTCCCTTTACCACTACTCACCCCTAAACCCTAAAATTAAACTTACTTCCCTTTACCACTACCCACCCCAAAACCCTAAAATTAAATCTACCTCCCTTTACCACTACCAACCTCAAGCCCTAAAGCTACCAAAACCTTTCTTTACTACCCATGCCTAAACCATAAAATTAACTTAACCTCCCTTTACTACTACTCTCCCCTAAACCCTAAAACCCTGAAATTGCCATATATAGCAAGGCTCAAGGATAGAGGGCCATGCTGCCCCCTCCCCTTTTAATAAATTAAACAGCCCTGGGGGATGGGGTGAAAAGGGCCTAACAATGCTCGATGAAGGGGGCCATGCGAACCCCTTCCCTTTAATTAACAAGCATTTGCAATGCAATAGGTCTCGCATTTACATGAGTTTGAGCTATTGACATTGCAAATAACAATGCCTTTTCTTTTTGTTTTCGTTTTTAAAACATAAATAAAAGGCATTGTCATTTACAATGCCAATAGCTTAAACTTGCGTAAATGCGAGACCTATTGCATTGCAAATGCTTGTAATAGCAAGTTATGAAGAGCTCCATCCGTATTAGTGAAGCCTGTGTATCTGTGTGGTGCTGCATCCTGACTGCGCAGTGCACACATGTGTGTATGTGTGTGCCCACTTGCGCGTGATGCTTCATATGTTCATGGGTGAGCGCCAACTGTAATATTTGACACTGTGCACCCATGTGCACCTGTGCCACTCTGCCTTGGCCTCAGTAGGTGTACATGTGTGTGGTTGCATATGTTTCTGGAGGAGTATCCGCCTGTGTTCCTTTGCGTGACTACGTGCAGCTCACCTTAGTCTGCGTGTGGTTCTCTATATGTGCCTCGAAAAGTTTCAGCTTGTGTGTGCATCTGTGCGCTTGCCTTTGACCCTGCCATACCATGGCTGCGTATGTTTGTTGCTGCAGATGTTCCTTGAGGTGCGAGGGTGTTCTGTGAGTGTGTGTGTGAGAGAGAGAGAGGTGTGCATGTGTGCCATCCTGCCATGTTTTCATGCGTGTTTGCTGCTGCAGATGTTCCTGGAGGTGTGAATGTGTTCTGACAGCAGTATGTGTGCATTGCTGTGGGGTCTGTGTGTGTGTGCTTTGCTGTGTGTGTGTTGCTGCATATATTTTCAGAGAGAAGCCTCGGCGTGTGTTGGCCGTGCGGCTGTGTGCATTTGCGCCACCCTGCCGTGGCTGTGTATGCTTCCGTGTGTTGGCCGTGCGGCTGTGTGCATGTGCGCCACCCTGCCGTGGCCGTGTGTGCTCGCGTGTTTTCACAGCAGCCCTGGCCAGTGCCTGCAGCCTTGTGTGCACGCGGAGGGTAGGGAAGGGGCCGCCATGCAGAGCGCTGCTCTCCCCTCCCTCGTCCCTGCTTCCCACTTGTTGTAAGTGTCTCTGGCTCAGGCCTTTTACCGTGACCTATTTTCGCGCTCCCTGTGGTTGGCCTGGAAGTTAGTTGCGGCCTCCCTTTAAGAAGGTCACTTCCCCTCCTCCCCCCTGATGAATCAGCTAAAGGAGGGGGCTGGAAATTGGATTGAATAAGCCGGGTGTTAGCAGAGGATCCAGGGGATTGTTATGCTAATCAGATGAGATCAGGGGCCTCGGTGCCCTTCAGGCTGGCAGGTAAGAAGAAAGCAGACCCCGATCTGCCAGACAAAGGGGGCAATAGATTCCTTGTAGCCCCCGACCCCCCGGGCCTGCAAGGTACTTAGGGCTGCTAGAGTATCTCTGCCCTGAGATCCTGCATACCGTGGGGTTAGTGCCTTGAGGCTGGCCGGCAAACCGGAAGCAGATCCTGAATCCAGCGAGTCTTAGATGTGTAATAGTCCGACCCCAGCGCTGACCGCCGCTGCTGGAGCGGCACGTACAGCTCTCCTCCAATGCTCCGCAGCTGGCCGCCCTCGCTCACCTGCCCGCGCACATTTAAGCCGTAAGCGAAAGTGAAAGCGTGCCGAAGCGCCGTGCCCGCACAGCAAACGTGTGCACATCTTGTGCTAAAAGGCCGCAGGGGAGGGAAAGTGAAAGCAAAATGGGCCTGATGGAGACAGGGAGGGAGCGAGCAAGAGGGAACGCGAAAGCGCGCCATGCCGTGAGCGCGCACATCGGCTGTCGGGGCTCAAGCGGACATCGCCAGAGAAGACACGCCGTGAGCATGCACATAGGCTGTCCAGGCGCGCACATGGTTTGTCTCCCTTCGCTAGCAAAACCGACAACAATAGTCTCGCCAAGGTGAAGCAGCGCATGTGCTGCGTTCGCTAGGCGAGACCTAAAAAACAGCACTAGGGGGATGAGGTGCCCATGGCCCAAAAAGGCTAATGGAGGAGGGCAATGCGTTGCCTTCCCCTTTAAAATAAATAAGGCCCTGGGGGACGGGGCCCCCAAGTCCTAATGAGGCTTGGGGCGGGGCCACGCAGCTCCATCCCCTTTAAAAAATACCTTTGGGGATGGGTCCCTAGGGCCAGGCCCTGTGGCAAATCCCCTGCCACGCACAGCTGAAGGCCATGTGCAATGTGGGGTTGGCTGCCTTTTAGAGTTATATTTATCTAAAGTAACTATAATTTGTGCACTAAGGTAACTATAACTTGCGCCTCGCCATGCACTGCTAATTACCTCACATATTACATCACTTACGACATCTTCCATGACATTATTGTTAATATCACTGCAACATATGCAGTGAAATTATTGATGACAAAACTGTGCATCAATCTCATAGTTACTTGAGATAACTATAACTATAACTGGTGAATTTCTGTGGTTTCTAGAGTTTAAAACGTTATGTTGATACTGAACATTTCACCTAACTTTAATGTTACTTTAATCTTTGGCTTTTTCAGTAAAAAAAATAAACATATATATATCCTCCACCAAATCGCTCAACTTTTGCTGGCTTCCCGGCGCTCTCGAGTGGTGCGTGAGCCCACGGCGGAGCCCAGCCAGTACAAATCGGCAATCCTTCAAAGAAAGAATGGGCCACACTCACGGAAGGTTTATAAATAATTTCTTATTTCATTTTCCTTGTTTCATGACAAATTTGTCCAAATGAAAGCAGTATCGATGCGTTTCGGTCCCCCTGAGACCTTGTTCACGATAACACTCGTGTTGTGATCTTAGCCAATTATATACATTGTTATTGCAATTGGGTCACTTCCTGTTTAACATCACAAGGTATTCTGGGAGATGTAGTTCCTTAATGGGAGATACACCTCTAAACTAATATCAAGGGTGATAAAAAGTGCTGTTGTGTGAAAAACAATGTGTAAAGTTGGTGAAAATAGATTAATGCATTTGATAATCGCCCTCATTATGCCCTATTTTATCTCATTCAATTGTCAATTTGTATATATTTTGACACTTAGGGCCCGATTCCGATCTCGCTCGGAAAGCCCTACGGCCGACTTGCGCTTGTTGGAAAACGAGGCAGTATCTGTGAGGCCTGCACAAATAACATGACTACATTTGTCCTTCACTGGGAACCAAACACCCAATTGTAGTGCCTGACTCTCAGAGGGTAGCGTTGCTGAGCAGTCTGAGGCTTTACTCAAGGGAGGTGGTGTGGGCTAGTAATCGCCATTTGCAGGTGCGCCGAAATAACACTCAATAATTGATTGTCCAGTCTGTACTTTGCTTTATAAAAGTAAGAGTACATTTATTAAACACACACACTACTCAATACTATGCACCAATTTACAAATATACATAAGCTGTTGGAATTACTTTGTGACATTGCGTAACATCTCCACCCCTCCCAAAAGGGGGTGGGGTCTAGTACCACCACTCCCATGTATGCACATCATCTTGCCCCCTAATGCAGTGTGTTGAGCCTAACCTGGAGCGAGGGCCCTGCGCACTGGCACCATCCCAGTGGCGACCCACCCCATTACCTCAACGCGCATTAAAAATGGGTACACCTGCCTTGGTGACACATAACCCTAACTGAGCATTTCCTACTGACCATAAAGTATGCACCTCTATATCTTAAGGGCTAGCAGTCTGGGTCTTCACCTAAGTGCAGCAGCAAGAATACATGTTTACGCACACCTTAGAATGACAGTACTCATCACCTTTGTTGGACATTAGAATGCATTGCAATTACAGCCCCTAAAGGCATCACAGATGAAATCACAGGATTACGCATATACAGCCAGGCACCCTAGCAGGAGTGTCTGGCAACATAGCCCACTTTGCTTATGACATCACCTTAGACAGGTACCTTCACATTACATATGTGACCTTCAGTCCCTCTAAATAGGAATAACCGTGAGTAAATGCAGTTCTGGTGCAATTACATCTCTTCACCTCCAGGGGATGCCCTTCTCCAGACATCCCCAACTCAGCCCTTCACTCCATGAAGCCCTTCAAAACACACCCTCAGCTGTAGAACACAAGTTCCAGCCCAGAAGGTGTTATATGGAAGATGAGCCCTTGAGGGGTTATCCTGTTTAAGTCCCCAAGACACTTAGGGTGGGACTTTTCTCTTCGTGCTGGGGAGACTGCGCTCTCCAGCAGCTCCCCCAGCACCCTTGCACCAAGCTGGTGGTGACCCCGTCCTCCTGGGGCCACCACAAGCACCAAAACACTCGATTCTGAAATGCCTAGCAAGGCATTATGGGGCGCTTCGTGCTCTGCTTTCCGCATAATCAATGAGCGGCTCTCCCGCTGTGCCGGGAGAGCCGCGCGTACTTGGCTAGCGGCTTCGCCGCACCTTCCTGCCTCGGTGGGGGGCCCGGTCCCACCCAGACCCCCAGGGGAACTGCTTACGGCTCGGGAGCCCACCCCCGGCCGCTCATGCTCTTGGTGGGGCCCGGCCCCACCCGGGCCCCGTGCAGCTTTCCTCGGCGTAGGGGGTCCCGGTCCCACCCGGGACCCCGTCTGGTTTCCGTGGTGGGAGCCACCCGGGAGCCCACCCCGGTGACTCCCGCCGGCTCCCGCACGGCCAGCACCCTCGCGTGCTGCCGCGGGAGCCGGCACTCGTCTTCTGGTCTTCCCGCGGCTGCGGGCAGACCCGGAGGTTCCCGCCAGTCCCGGCGGACCTCGGGGAGTGCGGCGGCGCTCCCCCCTCCTCCTTCCTGCACTTGGGGCCCGGGGATGGGATCCCGGGCCCCCGAATCTTCACAGAGGGGCCCGACGCGGCCCCTCCGGCTTGGTTTTCGCCTGGCTAGGCCACCATCGGGGCCCGGAGATGGGCTCCCGGGCCCCGCCCTCCTCTTCACGGGGAGCGTGCCGGCGCTCCCCGTCTTCGGAGGTTTCGGCGGGGGCCAGGGTGGGCTCCTGGACCCCGTGGGGACATTATCTTCACGGGGGCGCGACGGCGCTCCCGACTTAGCTTCGGGGCCCGGGATGGGCTCCCGGGCCCCTGGGCTCATTTTCGTGGGGCGCGGCGGCGCTCCCTCCTTCCTTGTCTCCGCCGGGGCCCGGGTGGGCTCCTGGCACCCCGGAGGGTACAATCTTCACGGGGAGCGCGACGGCGCTCCCCGGCTTTGCTTCGGGGCCCGGGGATGGGCTCCCGGGCCCCCGACCTCCTCTTCGTGGGGGGTCAAAGGTCGCTCACCTTCTGGGGGCCATAACTCAGCCCCTGGGGGTCCGATCGGCCCCATTTTCGCGTCCTCTTGCTCCTGGTGGCCAGCCCCAGCCACGGGGAACACTCTCCTTCGCCCTCGGGGTCTCTGAGAGGGGGGATTCGACAGGGAGCTGTCTTCACTGGCTCCCTGCACCAGCCTTTCGCCTGTCTCTCCTCCTTGGCCTCTCTTCTCCCTGCGCAGAGGCCTCTGCTTCTGCGCCCTGGTCCTGGGCTCCTCTTCTGGTGCTGGCAGGGCCCTGGGGGACAGTCAGGGGGTTCCTCCTTCCAACTGCCCATTGCGCCAGGCTCCAGCACCTTCAGCCTCCGCAGACCACACCCCAGAGAGAGCTTCTCTTCCTGTGCAAGCACTTTTTAAAAGTTGAGTAGGGGGCTGGCAGGAAGTCTCTGTTTGTCCTATCAAACAGCGACACATCACTTCCCTGCCCCTGCTCCCTCCTCCTGGTCCAGCCTCTGGGCTTGTTCAAAATGGCGTCGTCCAGGGTCTCTGGCCACATGGTCTCTAAAACCAGACCCCTTCCCTCCTAGGTGCAGCCTGGTGCCTGGCACCCAGTGATAGCTGCTGATGGATGAGCCTGTAGCTCCGCCTATCTTCCCTTCGTGGAAAGGAGGTCTTCGCTCTGGGAGGGAAAGGTCATCAATCCAGCCTGCTGAGGTCAACCCCCAGCCAGGCCCTGGTTATGATCTGACTCAGAGAGATGTAACATTTCTGGATGACCCAAAAGCAGTACAAATATGACTCTGGACTCTGCAGAATACTTCTTTTCACATCCGCTACAGTGGACTTTAGTGCGTGTCTGGAATCTGTAGGCCTTATGGAAGTTAATCTAGCACATGGGCTCCACATCCCCATAGGGGAATAATGAAGTGAAAAACACAGTAAAGCACACTGACTTTCCCTGGCATGTTCCTTCCTAGTGTATAAGGCCTATTCCGTGTCACCACCCAATTCTGCATAAGTCCTGCCACACCATTCACTTTGTAGCTGCTCCTGGACTGCGCACGCCAAGAATCTCCCTGCGCAGCCCCTACACATGTGCACACGCATGTACACAGGTGTCTGCATGTAACCAGCCCGGTGCCCCTTACTCCAGCTGCTGCGCAGCGGCCTAGTCAAGCTAGGGGGACACCAGTAAAATCCACATGCAGTCTCTTTCATCATGAGTTCACTGTGGATGAGTCCCAATTTATGAGGCTCTCCCACAGTAAAACCTCAACACCTAGGTGCTCAAAAAGCGAAAAATCCGGGCGGCCCATAGTGTCAGAACCACCTTCTAACACAGCTCGAAGAGCTTTCCGAGCGACTCGTGCTCCTGGGCTCCGAGCGACAGAGTACGATGCGCTGCAGTGCTGACGGACTCGGGTCGCTCGGAGCCCCATTGAAGTCTATGGGAGCCTGGTGTACGTTGCGTACATAGGCTCCCACAGACAGTAAACGCACGTCTCGGATGAGGGCGCCCCGTGTCGCGCGGATGCCTCAGTCCCGCCCGAACCGTGCATGCCCCCCCCAGTGATCGAGTCGTAGGGGCCCGAGTTGAGGAGGGTCTGCTACGGACCCCCGAAGTCTGCTTCCCAGAGCTTTTTCGAGGCAGAGGCTCTGACTCGATCCAGCTGCTCGGCACGCGCATCGTACTGGGTCGTCCGGGAATCCGCACCGTTGCGCTGTGCGTGTCGGCCATGGTGGAGTCGTCTGTCGGCCATGGTGGAGTCGTCTGGAGGGGATCGCTGACGCATACAAGCCGCTCGGAGTGCGAGGCGATTATTGCATCGTACTTGCTCGCTCGTACAGCTGTACACGTCGCACGGAAATCACGTGTACGACTCGCTACTGACGGATGCCGTCAGGAGCGCTTCCGAGCAAGATCGGAATTGGGCCCTTAATGTTAGACGGAAAAGTACTTGTCTACTGAGAATCATTTATGCTCTCCAGTGGGCTCACTCATAAATTGACATCATCTCTCCTTAGGTGGAATGCTGTCATCTCCGTTACAATTGTATGTAAACCTAAGTAGGTGGGCAAGTACAGACGTGTTTAAAGAATTGGTGCTCTAAATGTAGTAAAAGGTGCAAATAGTGAAATTTAAAAACAAATAGGGAGGCAAGATTACCAGTTCATAAATGTACATAAAGTTCTTCGCTCTGGTTTAATACATATGGGGTAAAGGTCCGTAAGTTTAGGATATGTCTGTATTCTCTTTGATGCAGTTTTTTCTCCCTGTCGCCACCCCTGTCATGGCGTGCCACTGTCTCAATTGCATAGAATTGCAATAGTTTCCAGTTACCTCCATGATGTGATCCATATGTTTAGCCACCACGTTGCTGCAGTCTTTATTGATTGTTGCACAAACATGTTCCAGGATTCGGTTTTTCAGGTCGCAGATTGTACTCCCTACATATTTCAGAGAGCAAGGGCATTCGATGACATAAACTGCATATTGACTCTTACATGTGATCAGTTCCTGAATCTTCCATGTTTTATTATTTGCCAATCTTATTTCCGTTGTATTCCTTGCAATCTGGCAGACCTTGCAATTATTACATTTTGCAAATCCTTTCGTTTGGAGCCATTGTGTGGGTTTGTTGGTTTTCTTTTGGAAGTGGCTATGGACTAGCCGATCTTTTAAGTTGCTCACTCTTCTAAAGGTAACATTGGGGTGTTTGCCCATGATTTTTCCCACTGTGGGATCTAGTTGAAGCATTTTCCAATTTTTTCTTAAGATTGCTTTGATTTGCCGTGATTCATTAGAGTAAGTGGTGATCAGTCTGATAGTTTCAGGATTTTTGTCGGTTATTGATGTTTTGATTTTCATGATCTCTTGCCTTTCGATTGGATTTTTCCCAACATTTCTTTATGGTACCGTCATGATAACCTCTCTGTTTGAACCTTCGTGATGTTACTTTGCTGTGTTTGAGCCATTCCTCATTCTCTGAACAAATTCTGCGGATTCTTAAAAATTCACTGTATGGTATATTTTGAATTAGTGTTTGCTGGTGGAAACTATCCGCATGCAGTGTGGCATTTGTCGCAGTTGACTTACGATGTAAAGTTGTATGTATTTGGTTATCCCTTATGTAGATTTCAGTATCCAAGAATGTGACTCTCTTTTTGCTGACGTTGTATGTGAACCTCAAGTTCGCTGTTGCTGAGTTTAGGATTTTAAAGAATTCCTGAAATTCTGCTTCAGATCCATCCCAAATAATGAGAAGATCGTCGATGAATCGTAGCCACATTATCGTCTTGTTCACAAATGTGTCATTTTTGGGGTGCCAGGCCAGTTTCTGTTCCCACCAACCCATCACAAGACAGGCGTAACTGGGCTAAAGATAAACCCCATGGCTGTTCCTTTTGTCTGTTTATAGATCTCATCACCAAACAGAAAAATGTTCTGGGTTAAACACATTTTTATCATTTCCAGAAGCACTTGATTATGCTGGGCATAATGGATATTTCTTTCATTGAGGAAGAATTCACATGCCTTAATTCCGATATCATTCTCTATGTTAGTGTACAACGATATCACGTCCATTGTGATTAGTTTGTACGTTTCCTGCCATGGTGTTCCTTGCAAGTGTCTCAATAAATTGCTGGTATCCTCGATATATGAATTAAGGCTTTGAATGATTGTCGATATATATATATATATATATATATATATATATATATATATATACATACACACACATTACTACCTAGGTAGTTAAAGTTAGGACTATGTTTCCATTGGAAAAGCAATAGTTAATTTGCCTATATCTTCCTGCAATTTCCCCCCAAAGAATTAGTCGGTGATTCAAGTTGTGAATGGAAAGTTTCGGGGCGATCCGTCAAGCTGGTCCTGAGAAAAAGGGGGGGTCAAAAAAAGTGCATGTCCCATGTTAATTCCCATAGGGGCTTTGAACACGACTACAGCTCAAACCACTGGGGGGAATTACACCAAATTTGGCTGAAAGGTAGCTTTTTTTCACACAGATTACGCATTCAGTTATTTGGTGTAAATCCGTTCAATAGTATGCAGGATATTAAAGGAAATCCAAACTTGTTTATGTGTGGTCGCGAAGCCTTTGCGAATAATGGCGAGCTTGTGCATAGATTTGCAGAGCTCTGATTGGGTACCAACAGTTCAACCAGGAAGTGTTGGCAGCCATCCTGAGACTCGGCTTCAGCTCAGTCCCAAATAAAAAAACAGAAAAAAAGAAAAGGGGTCAGGTCATGAATACCCCAATACTGTAGCCCATGTGAAATTTGTATATATTCACAAATAATTGAGAAAAAAAACAATTCCAGGGGGCTTATGTTTTATTAATGCTAGGGCCGCGGGACCTCCCAGGGACCACTACTTCCCGTGGCTGTATACAAAAGGTAATATGGGGGCTGTGCAGACCCCCCGGATCCGTGGAGCACCACCTCCCAGGGGCTAAAATATACATTAAAGATGGGGTCCCTGCAGACTCCTGGCCCCTTTTTAGAAGGAGTGTGGCCATGCAACCCACTCCAGGGCCATTCTCACCCCCGGGGACCACCACCTACCTGGGGCAGGCCCTTGAAAATCAAAGGTTTGGGCACTCCGGCCACCCTCCTAGAGCCATACATGGCCCTGGGGACCCCCACCCCAAGGGCCGGCTCCTGCTATGTTGCGGGGTGCCCACTCCTGGGACACAGTTGTTTGCTTTTGCTTGTTGGGAGCTGTGACAGCTGCCGCCAAGCAAAGCAAACAAAATGCTCCTGCTTGCTGGGAGCAGGGTTTTAGTCTGTTTTAGCCCAGACGTGGGTCCCTTGCTCACTGTGCCACTGGAATCAAGCTAGCCTGGCTGATGAGGGGTGACATGCCCCGAAACCGGTCCAAGGATGCTTGTTTCTGGTCCAGGGGGGACCTGGCTTGGCAGGTCAGGCTGGACTGTTCCCATGAGGAATAGGGTCAAGACTGATTTGCATATGGCTGAGTCCAAACTGGGGTGGCGTAGTGGGCAAAAGATCGATGGATTTAATCCAGATCTCTTGACTGGAGGAGAATGTTTGAATCATTCAACATTTCGTCCATCATTTGTTGAAGTTACACATTTAGAAAATGTGAGCACCAAACCTCCACCATCTGGCCAATGCCAAAAGGTACCCTTCTCCAGACTATAATGAAGAATCAAAGGGGCTTACCGCAAAGATACAAGGGTCCTTGTGGGGATGGTGGGGCCAACCCCTGTGGCACGGGCGATATATTCAAAGGGAATGGGGCCACCCCCCTGTGGCCTGGACGTGTGCAGAAAACAGGGAGGGGGACTGCATGGCCCCCTTCACAGAGTCATTAATGGCCCTGGGTATTCCAACTCCCCAGGGCGGGCTCCAGCTATGCCCTGGGGTGCCCATCCCTGGGACATAGCAGTTTCCCTGGCCGCACTGGTGTGGGCAGGGAAACCTGTGTTTGCTCTGGCTCTCGAACACCAAGTCTGCTCCCAGCAGGCTGGGGCATGAAAAATGCTCACGCCTGCTGGGAGTGGACTTTTCATCTGTTTCCCTACCCGCTGTGAAGGGGGCAGGGACACAGATGAAAAAAATGCTCACGACTGCAGTATTTTTAGCTGCTCCCTGCAGGCAGGAGCAATGCCAGCTCCCGCTGAAGGCGGGGATTGAGCTGGGGCCATGGGGGCATTGGGGCTCCGTGCACGCCCTCCAACAATGAGGAAATGGGTACCTAGGGTGGGCTTCAGGGCATCCACTCGTTATTGGAGAAGGCCCTGGGGGAATGGGGTCCTGGGGGCTGAAATCGGCCTAATGAGGGGTGCCGCGCAGCCCCCCCTTCAATAATTAAAGGGCCCTGGGGAATGGGGTCCACTGGACCAAAAACAGTCCAGGAGGGGGGATTGGTGCCCCCTCCCTATTCATAATGTGGTAGAGCCCCGGGAGATGGGGTCTATGGGGCCAAAATGAGCCCAGGGAAGGGGGCTGTGCGGCCCCTCCTTTGCCTTTGAATCTTGGCCGGGCTCTGCGTGCGCTCCCTCCACCATTATTAATTAAATAGGCCCCAGTGCATGGGGTCCCCGGGGCAATATTGGCCTGGGGAGGGGGGCTGAATGCCCCCTCCCTCTTCTAAATATGTCCAGGCCCCGGGCAATGGGGTCTCCCCTGCCAGAAATCAGTCTAGGGAGGGATGCTGCGTGCCTCACTCCCCATTTACATGGCGTTTGCTGCATACAGGGGGTTGGCTGCAGACCCTGTGGCCACCCATCTGCTGTGCACATTCGAAGGCCATGCTCAGCGGGGGATTGGCTGCAAGGGGGTTTGGCTGCAGGGCCTGGCCACAGGTAGGTCCTGTGGCCAACCCCCGCATGCACTGTCGCGTGCTCAGCGTGGTGTTGGCTGCATGTGGGGGTTGGTGGCCAGGCCCCATGGCCACCCCCCACTGTGTTAAAAAAAAACTTAGAAATTCACTGAAAAAGCCAAAGGTTACAGGGATGTTATAGTTAGGAAACAGAATTTAAAAAGCCTTTGAAATTGTGTGTGTAAATTCACAATTTACACACACAACCATAGAAATCAGCAGTTATAGTTAGAGTTATCTCAAGTAACCATAACTCGTGCCGTAAAGTAGCTGTAACCTGCACCCTCACCATGCACAGCTACTAACCCCATATATTACATCAGTCATGATATCTTCTATGACATAATTGATAATATCACAGTAACATTTGCAACAGAATTATTGATGGGTAAACTGTGCATGGCTGGGGCACAAGTTATAGTTACCTTAGGGCACGAGTTATACTTACTTAAGATAACGCTAACTGCTGAATTGCTGTGGTTTTGTGTGTGTAAATTTTGAACCTAACTATAACACCCCTGTAACCTTTGTGTTTTTATTGAATATATATATAACAATGTTATCGGTGCTCCGACCAATCGAAGAGGGGCATGCAGATTTAAAAGCCTGGCGGGAACACCACTTGCAAAATCCTGATGGCATCTGAGGAAGTTTTGGAAAAAACGAAACGCGTCATGCCTATTTCTAATTATTAAAGCAAGTGAGCAGCTTACCTGGGGTCCTGCGTGTACTCTGTCCTCTTGATTGAAGGGGAGTGTGGAGAAGATGTTTTGAGGTGCAGCCACGAACACCCCTTAGAGTACCCATCCCCAAAGTTTCCGACGGCTTTTGCTGGCAACTTTGGACATTACCTCTTGGTAAAACGCCGGTTACGCCGCATACCTGGAACCAGCCCGGCCATGGAATGATGGACTGCGACTCCGCATGTACGCACCGGTTACTTAACCAGTGTGCACGGGCCTGATGTCGGGACTCTAGCGGTGGGGTGACGGATCCAGAGAGCAGCCACATCATCCACAAAGACATCATAATCCAGGCAAGTTGTGTTGGGGTGAAGGGAGCAGACACCGCCCACTGGGGCAAGTACTTACGATTCGATGTCTGCTCCGCGCGGATCCAGATTCCTGGTTTCGTGCTTTCCCAACCTTAACAATGTTATCGGTGCTCCGACCAATCGAAGAGGGGCATGCAGATTTAAAAGCCTGGCGGGAACAGCACTTGCAAAATCCTGACGGCATCTGAGGAAGTTTTGGAAAAAACGAAACGCGTCATGCCTATGTCTAATTATTAAAGCAAGTGAGCAGCTTACCTGGGGTCCTGCGTGTACTCTGTCCTCTTAATTGAAGGGGAGTGTGGAGAAGATGTTTTGAGGTGCAGCCACGAACACCTCTTAGAGTACCCACCCCCAAAGTTTCCGGCGGCTTTTGGTGGCAACTTTGGACATTACCTCTGGGTAAAACGCCGGTTACGCCGCATACCCGGAACCAGCCCGGCCATGGAATGATGGACTGCGACTCCGCATGTACGCACCGGTTACTTAACCAGTGTGCACAGGCCTGATGTCGGGACTCTAGCGGTGGGGTGAGGGATCCAGAGAGCAGCCACATCATCCACAAAGACATCATAATCCAGGCAAGTTGTGTTGGGGTGAAGGGAGCAGACACCGCCCACTGGGGCAAGTACTTACGATTCGGTGTCTGCTCCGCGCGGATCCAGATTCCTGGTTTCGTGCTTTCCCAACCTTAACAATGTTATCGGTGCTCCGACCAATCGAAGAGGGGCATGCAGATTTAAAAGCCTGGCGGGAACAGCACTTGCAAAATCCTGACGGCATCTGAGGAAGTTTTGGAAAAACGAAACGCGTCATGCCTATGTCTAATTATTAAAGCAAGTGAGCAGCTTACCTGGGGTCCTGCGTGTACTCTGTCCTCTTGATTGAAGGGGAGTGTGGAGAAGATATATATATATATATATATATATATATATATATATATATATATATATATTCACTGAAAAAACCATAGGTTTCAGGCACGTTATAGTTAGAAATTAGCATTTAAAAAACCTTAGAAATTCACTGAAAAAACCATAAGGTTTTAGGGACAGTTATAGTTAGTTGGACATTGCACTCGTACAAAACCCGTGAAATTCCCCGTTATAGTTAGTTCAGGTAACTATAACTCGCGCCCCGCAATGCACTGCTGATGACGTCACATATTACATCACTCATGACATGGTCAGTGACATCACTGATGACATCTCAAATGACATCACTGATGACATCACTGATGACATCATCCAGTGACTGTGTGTTTCTGTAAAGTTTAAATATGTTTAATATATATAGGGAAAGGCGTATTGAAGAATGAGTGGGTGTAGAAGCGCCTGAATGGATGATTTAGTAGGTGCGTGACTGAGTCTATAAGTGAGTGATTAAACGTATCTTACTGGATGCATGGGTGAGTGACTAAACTGTGTGAATGTCTGTATCCGTCTGTCTGTTGTTGTGTAAGCAACTGCATGGGTTTCTGACTAGCTAAATGAGTGTCTATATGGGTTATGGATTGGTTCTCTGAGTATCTGTATGGGTGCCTCAGTGTTTGTGTGGGTGGGGTGTGTGTGACTCTGTGCATAGATGTGTGAGTGGGTGATTCACTGGGTGCATGGTTTCAAGAGTGCGTCTGTGATGGACTGTATGGGTGGGTGAGTGTGTGTATGGGTGTGTTAGTGATTGAATGTATATCTCAGTGGTACATGTGTGAGTAACTACATATGTGAAAGGCAGTATATATGTGTGTTGGAGTATATAAATGGCTATAAGTGAGAGTGTGTGATTGTGAGAGTGGCTATATGGATGAGTGTGTACTTGCATCAGTGATTGCATAGGAGCGTAAGAATGTGCTAGTATTTTTATGAGTAAGTGAGCTGGTGTGTATAACTGTATAGGTGAGTACATTGGAGTGTGATTAATTATTTGCATGACTGACTAGGTGTGTGAGTACCTCTATGGATGAGTTGCGTTGTGTGAGTGTTTATATAGGTGTATGAGTGCATATGATAGTCCTGTACTGAGTGACTGTAAGTATGAGTGAGTAGATGTGTGTGTGTAGACCTAAGAATCAGTGAGTGGGTATGTACTTATTGGTATTGGAGTGTGTATGGTTTTGAGAATGGCAGTCTGTAATGTAGAGTGGGTGTATCAAAACTTATATTAGGGTGTGAGAAGATGCATTAAATTCTCACATGGATGATGTCATCAGTGATGTCATCAGTGATGTCATTTGAGATGTCATCAGTGATGTCATCAGTGATGTCACTGACCATGTCATGAGTGATGTAATATGTGACGTCATCAGCAGTGCATTGCGGGGTGCGAGTTATAGTTACCTGAACTAACTATAACGGGGAATTTCACGGGTTTTGTACGAGTGCAATGTCCAATTAACTATAACTGTCCCTAAAACCTTATGGTTTTTTCAGTGAATTTCTAAGGTTTTTTAAATGCTAATTTCTAACTATAACGTGCCTGAAACCTATGGTTTTTTCAGTGAATTTCAAAGGTTTTTTAAATGCTAATTTCTAACTATAACGTGTCTGAAACCTATGGTTTTTTCAGTGAATTTCAAAGGTTTTTTAAATGCTAATTCCTAACTATAACATGTCTGAAACCTACGGTTTTTTCAGTGAATTTCAAAGGTTTTGTAAATGACAATTTTTAAATGTATTAATTGTTATATTTATTTTTTTCATACTGATTTACTACATTTTTAGAAACAATTTTTTTTTACATATTTTATTTTTTAAATTACATTGTAATTACATTATACATTACAAAAAATACTTTCTCAGAATGAATTACTTTAGTTTAAATACTTTGCACATAGGCAATAGACTTTTAAGTACAGTAGTTACAGTTGTTGCAATGGGCAACACATTTTCAAACACAATGCAACATTCAGTTCAATGTGAATTTCTAGTTAAATGCAATTAGTTACTTTATGGATTACTTTTCTAACCACAGGACTGGATCCTAGATTCAGTCCTGGGACATCTCCTGTAAACAGTTGAGTAAAAGCGTTTTGGTTACAGTAGTGATTTTTAAGGAATATTATTGTATTTTAAAAGTTGACACTTAGAAACTTTTTCTCATAGAATCACCAATGTTATCCTATGGAAGGAAATTCACTTGGCAGGTAAAAACTGTTATCGTTACTTTTTCTTACTCAGTGTTGGATCCTGGATCCAGCACTGGTGCATCTCCTGTAAACAGTTGAAAGAATGCGTTTAAGTCATACAGGCGAATTTTAAGGAATATTTGTAGTTTGTGAAAATCGACACTTTGAAACTTTTCTGCTGAAAACCAGACAATGGATTCCTATGGAAGGAAATACAAGTTACTGGTAAGTACGGTTAGAATTACTTTTCAGGGTCAGTGCTGGGCTAAAAGATGCAGCACTGGGTTCTCTCTTGATAACAGGTGAGTAAATTGGAATTCGTACTTTGGTTGATTTTAGAGGAATATTATAAAGTTCCAAAACTCCACACTTAGAAGAATTTCCAAGTGAAACCAGTCAATGTTAGCCTATGAAGGAAATTCAAGTTACTGGTAAGTACGGTTAAAATTACTTTTGAGGATCAGTACTGGGCTGAAAGATGCAGCACTGAGGTCTCTCCTGATAACAGGTGAGTAAATCGGAATTCGTATTTCGGCTGATTTTAGAGGAATATTTTAAAGTTCCAAAACTCCACACTTAGAAGAATTTCCAAGTGAAACCAGTCAATGTTAGCCTATGAAGGAAATTCAAGTTACTAGTAAGTACGGTTAAAATTACTTTTGAGGATCAGTACTGGGCTGAAAGATGCAGCACTGAGGTCTCTCCTGATAACAGGTGAGTAAATCGGAATTCGTATTTCGGCTGATTTTAGAGGAATATTTTAAAGTTCCAAAACTCCACACTTAGAAGAATTTCCAAGTGAAACCAGTCAATGTTAGCCTATGGAAGGAAATTCAAGTTACTGGTAAGTACGGTTAAAATTACTTTTCAGGACCAGTACTGGGCTGAAAGATACAGCACTGAGGTCTCTCCTGATAACAGGTGAGTAAATCGGAATTCGTATTTCGGCTGATTTTAGAGGAATATTTGTATGTTTCGAAAATCAACACTTAGAAACTTTTTCAGCAAAAAGCAGGCAATGATATCCTATGGAAGGAAATTCAAGTTACTGGTAAGTACGGTTAAAATTACTTTTCAGGATTAGTACTGGGCTGAAAGATGCAGCACTGAGGTCTCTCCTGATAACAGGTGAGTAAATCAGAATTCGTAGTTCGGCAGATTTTAGAGGAATATTTGCACAATGGTGAAGGGAGGGGCGGGGCCTGAGGTGACATCTGTGCAAACGCGCCTGTGGCGCGTTTTAAGTTGGGGGATTAAGTCCCTTGAATCATGAGGGTCCCTAGGGGCCAACTAGCCCACCAGGAACCTCCAGTATGCCCAGGGGGCTGCCTTGCAGAGACGTGTAGAGAGGCCACACCCCTTTTTACACCTCTCTGCAACGCAGCTCTGTGGCGCTTTCTGGATGTACCTGTTGGGCTAGTTGGCCCCCAGGGACCCTCAGGATTGAAGGGGATTTAATTCCCCATCTTAAAACGCACCATGGGGCCTGTTTGCACACATGTCACCTCAGGCCCCGCCCTCCCTTCACCACTGTGCAAACGCGCCCCGTGGCGCGTTTTAAGTCGGGGATTAACTCCCTTGAATCCTGAGGGTCCCTGGGGTGCAACTAGCCCACCAGCTACCTCCATTAAGCGCCACAGAGCTGCGTTGCAGAGAGGTGTAAAAAGGGGCGTGGCCTCTGTACACCTCTCTGCAAGGCAGCCCCTGGCGCATACTGGAGGTTCCTGGTGGGCTAGTTGGCCCCCAGGGACCCCAGTATTCAAGGGGAATTACTTCCCTTCTTAAAACGCGCCAGGGGGCGCGTTTGCAGAGTACTGCAGGGAGGGGGCGGGGCCTCCGGCACGATGCTGTTTTTTTTTTTTTTTTTTATAGGAGGGGGCTGCGTGGCCCCCTTCCCTCGCCCACTTTTGGCCCCGGGGACCCCATCCCCCGGGGCCCGGGCATTTTTTTTGTTTTATTAAAAAAAAAAAGAAAAAAAAACGGGAAGGGGGCCGCGTGGCCCCCCTTCCCTGGGCCTCTATTGGCCCCGGGGACCCCATCCCCCGGGCATGTCCTCTTTTTAAATCAAAAATATGGGGGGGGCTGCGTGGCCCCCCTCCTCAGGCCATTTAAGGCCCCGGGGACCCCATCCCCCGGGGCCGGCCTTGCCCTTATTTTTTTTATTTTTTTATTTGGGGAGGGGGCTGCGTGGCCCCCTCCCGGGCCACTTATGGCCCCGGGGACCCCATCCCCCGGGGCCTGGCCTCTGGTTGGGGACTGTGGGGGTCCCCAAACCCCCCACAGTCCCGCCGGCTCCCGTGTCCTACGGGAGCCGGCATTCCTTTTCACATGGGGAGCAGCTAACATGCTGCTCCCCGTGTGGAAAGCAATTAGTTTGCATTTTGAAAGAGAGAGCAGGTTTCCTGCTCTCTCTTTCAAAATGCAAACTAAGTTTGCTATGACAGGACGGGAGCCGCGAGGCTCCCGTCCTGTCATAGCAAACTACAGTGTCCCGGGGGTAGGCACCCCGGGACACTGCAGGAGCCGGCCCTGGGGGGTGGCGGTCCCCAGGGCCATCAAGGGCTCCAGATGGGGGCCGCGCGGCCCCCTCCCTACATTTTGAAAGCCCCGGGGAGGTGGTGGTCCCCGGGGCTTGGGGGTCCAAAACGGACCCCCATTTTCAATGTTCTTAGTGCCCCGGGAGGTGGTGGTCCCCGGGCGTGTGGGGGCTGGAGCCCCCACACAGGTTTTAAAAATAAATTTAAAAAAGCCCCGGGAGGTGGCGGTCCCAGGGGCTGCGGGAGGGCTCAGAGCCCTCCCGCACCATTAATGATAAAGCCCCGGGGGTGGCGGTCCCCGGGCTTGGGGGCCCTTGGAGGCCCCCCATACATAAAATAAACCCCCCAGCATGCCCCCGGGACTTGGCCCACCCGGGGGCAAATTACTATCGAGCGCGGGAGACCGCGCTTCGATTTTTTTTTTCGGCAGGATCCGCGCTCCCTGAGCGCATCCTGCCGATTTTTTTTTAAAAAAAAATGCTTTTTTTTGCCCAGGGGGTCCTTGTGGGACCCCCTGAGCAGGCCTAGGGGGTTAGGGTGTTTCTACCCTGCCCCCTTTGTGCGTTTTGCGCACTTGTTTCTTTTTTTTTTCTCGGCGGATCCGCGCACCCTAAGCGCATCCCGCCGATTTTTTTTTAAAAAAAAATGCTTTTTCTGCCCAGGGGGTCCTTGTGGGACCCCTGAGCAGACCTAGGGGGTCAGGGTGTTTCTACCCTGCCCCCTTTTGCGCTTTGCGCACTTGTTTCTGTCCCTCGGTTCTACCGAGGGACAAAATGGCTGCCAACACTTCCTGATTTGGAGTGTTGACAGCCAATTAGCATGCAGCTCGTGATCGGGAGTGTACGCGGATCCGACGCGCCCATAGATATATATGTGATTTTAATTGTGAATTTCTCAGGAACTACTGAACGGATTTACACCATTTTAGCAAAAGGCACCAGTCTGAACCAAGGGCTACCTCTTTGCCAAATTTGGGGTAATTCCGTTCAGCAGTTCGGGCTGTAGCTGCGACTAAAGGTTCCTATGGAAAAATGAATGGGGAAAACGCGTTTTGGGACCCCCTTTTTCTCGGCCCCCGCTTGACGTATCACCCCGAGACTTTCAGGGTAGGAGCGGACCGGAGCGCCCCAACAAGTTGGAAGCTTTCGCGAAGATTCGTCAACCGGCGCCAACGTTATTGCAAATAGAATGTCGCAGATTTCCTATGGATAATAGGTCCTAACTATAACTATCTACTGGCGACCGCCAGTAGATAATATACATATATATACGTGTGTGTGTGTGTGTGTTTCCATAGTTCTATCATTCATTATATTAGAAAAACACATATAGGGACTTATTCACAAAGACATTTTAGAGTATGTAAAGAAGTAGTACATCAAAATGTCTAAAATGGGAATATTCAGAAAATATTCATATAGAATGAGTATACGTAGAAATGGACTGTGCCACCTTTTTGATTTTACTGATAAAGACCTGTGCATTTCAGGACTGACTCACAAAGGCATGTATGAGTATGTAGAAGAGAACTCCTTTAGTAGTACGTCCGGTAATCATAAATGCTTTTGTAAATCGGTACCAGTGTGGGTAAAATCACCTGATGATCATAACTTTGTTAATAGATTCAGAGGAACATGGACTGATAGCATTGCTTGAGATGGGAAATCAGTTTATTCTCCTAATGGCTGAAGACATTAAAAAAAAGGCCAGTAGAGCTGAGGCAGAGTGTCATGTGTCACTTGATTAACTTTGCAAAAGTTCTACTAGATTTTACAGCCATTACCTTCTCAGGAAATTTTCCTTTTGACATCACGCTGTACTTGGCAAAATACAGTGCACAATGTCTAGACAGATTGACCAGAAGTGGATTGGATTACAGGGAAATGTGTTAGCAGGCAGCAGTGTCTCTAAACAGACAGAAGGAATGGGAAGTCATGTGTCAGGATCTGCCTGAATAACTTACTCAGCCACCTGACCTTTCAGCTTCATAAGTTTGCAAATGTCTCGCTGTGTTGCACATGTCCAGACTGGAAAAAACACAAGACACCACTAACGAGTGGTTTACTGGCCTATGGGTCTAAGAATCCAGAAGGGCCGCGCTAATTGCATGCATCATAGCTGTGCATGCGGGACTGGACAAAACTCACAGGCCTCGGAGATGCACTCTCACCAAACCATCTGTCTCCATGTAGCCCTGGTCACATTTGAGAATAGGTTGCACACGGTCACATATTGTGTTGCTCTATTTAGGTCTGAGGAAATATTAAACGAACAGGAAGAAGCATTGTAACCTTTGGGAAATCTGCCAACTTGCAAAGCAGGTCGCTTCTGAATGCACAGAAAATTAATTGGAGGCTGCTTCTGGCCTTCGCTGATTGAAACCCTATAAAAAGTCCGAAAACAACCTTTCCTGACAGAAATATAAATACCAGTAATTCCGATTCGGATAGCTATTAACAGCAATTGTGTTTCCTGTTTTGTTCGCATTCTGTCATTGCTGCAGTCTATGAGGAATGCTAGCTTTGGCGTCTGGAAATCCAGTGAGGTAGTATCTAAACACTGGCAGTTAATTTTATTGTTTCTTTAGCTGTTTATTTGCTTAGAATGAATACGATTGCGGGTAGTCAGAGGGCATGAATCAGTAGAAGAGTTGCCAGTCACTTGCAATTTAAAGAGCCAGATCAAAGCTTTATGTTTTATATTAAGCATTAATTTACAAAAGTGCACCATTTATACACTGATGTTCACTACACATGAAACACCACAATCAAAACACTATTTCGGGAAACAAAATGTGAAGCATGCTGTAATTTCTTACCTCATGTTCCACTATTGTAATTACCATGGTTTTCTCTGGGTGACACAACGCGTCACAATGCCAAGACTGAAAATGGGGTTGTGAGGGAACAAGATAGATGTATCTTTTATTTAGGAAGTCATGACCTAAAATAAGGTCCTTGGTGCAAACATACTTGAACATCTGTGTTAACATTGGAAAATAAAACACTGGATTATAAAGCTGAGATATATCTGCTGTTGTATCAACCTCTCACTCGAACTTTCCTTACAACAAGTATCCAAGCATTATGTTGAAAGACATTGTTAAATTTAAGAATGATATGGGATGGGCATGACACTTCCTTAAATCCCATTTAAGTGTATATTTCAATGTCTCTATAGGTCCAAAGTTAGCTTATATTCTGATATTTTTCCCACCGGGCATATACAGTCCAATGTCTAAAAACATACCCTGTAAGTGGATTCAGAACAAAGCATCTGGAACTCTTCAGAGTCCACCTGGGCTTTTGCTAAAATGTTCTAAGCAGTACAAGCCTATATAGTAACATGATGACCACCTGCCATTTTGGAAGGGGAAAACATAAGCAATTTTGAAAATGGTATTTCACAAGAATAGTGTGGCAAATATTAGTACAACTTAACTAAACACCGCATACGGTACATTTGCCTAGAGCCAACTTCCATATTGTGACCCTAAACATTGAATGATTGTTGTTTAAGGTCCTTATTGCGAGTGGCGGTATTTCATCAAGAGTAGAAAATCCAGGGAGAAACCTCCCCGAGTTAATACAAATAGCCAGGTGTCTCCGGAAAAGATCACTTTAGATCCAGAAACACCGGGTGCAGATGCGAAGTGAAATTGGGAGGAACTCTGGTCAGCAGCACAGCCTAGTCCACCCCCCCATCCCCGACCTAATCTTGCTCTGAGCCCCAGATCCCTCTGTCCCCCCCACGCCCCCCCTCACCCCTCCTCAAAATCCACTGTCAGAAAATGGCAGCGTGTTTATCACTGGAATCAAGAAAAAATACAACGAGCTGGACTCGATATTACCATGTTCACGAGATTATTCCCTATTCAAGGGACAAAGCTCTTAATTGCTGGATTTTGATGCCTGAACAGCTGCCAGTATTGGGGACTCCAGCGCCCTGTATCTCTGCACCAAGATCCATATAAGATTTTAATGTAGGCATTTTAAATAAAGAGCAAACTTTGGAATCTATGTTATCTTAATGTCATATTTTTTTTAGCAGGAAACACTTCCTCAACAGAAGTTTTGCCAACGAAGGCATCAATGTCTGATTCCAGTCCGGCAACTAAAAACACCACGGTGCCCACCCTGATTGCAAGCAATGAGAATATAAGTACAGCAGCACCAACAATTCCACAACCAACCAACCAATCTACATCAGGTATGGTGAATGTATCTTTTGATTTATATCATTAGGTCCAATGAAATGTTAAAAGGCATTTGGAGTCGGATGGCAATAGAAAACAGCCTGGGTTCTAAGTGCTAAACCTAGCCGAAGGTTTACATGTGAAATTTTCTCTACTTTTAGAATCAATTCAATTCCCAAAAACTTTTTTTCGGTCGTTTTCACCATAAAAGTATATATACACAATACAATAACATTTCATTTAAAATGCTCCATGTGGGCACGGGCACTGGCCCATGGCCCTGGGTTAGAGTAGCCCATGAAAGTGCATGTGCGTTACAGTAACATTACAATAAAGACAGTCCATATGGGCACATGCCCGAACCCCATCATGATTATGGTTCCCAACACAGTGGTCAGCACACCCAATGCGTATTCAGAGGTTTACATGAAGTGTACAGCATTTCTAAAAACAAGTGTGGGCTATATTACACTCGGTAAAAACACACTAAAAACCTTAAATAATAAAAACAAATGTAAAATATTCCAGATCCAATCTAAAATATTGTATAGTTAACAGCTAGAGCCTATGGATTGGTCTTCAGGAGCGTTCTACATACACACCACATAGAAAATAAAAAGCGCTAAACTGAAAATACGATATGCAGGTGGGTGTTGTATTTCAGTAATCTAAATGCCTTCACACAATGCTTAGTTCCCAAATTTCTACATAGCTGTGTCAACCATCTATGCCTGGCCTTCCTATAGCCTGAACAAAAGAAAAGTACATGATATTCCGACTCCACTGTAATACTACAGCCGGGCAGCCCAAAGAGGATGAACCTGCCCACTTGTTTGTGAAGGCACGCAGTGGGAGGACCCCATATCTAAATTCCAGGTAAGCTTCCTGGCAAGTGCGGGATGAATGTCATTCAATAATGGCTCTAGGCTGTACTGGTCTTTAATTCCCAGGAACACTGTTGTAAGAGAGCCAGTTGTAGGACTCCCCTGCAGGTGGGAAAATTTACACTCCCTATAGTTCCGTACCAGATCCTTCCTAGATATTGTGGGGCAGGTGACCTCAGCATTGTACCGTAGGTTAGCCCTACCCATGGCCAAAAGTGTATCCTTTACAAAAGCTAACCATGGTAGTTTTCCCACACCCTGGAGGCTCAAAACCTCCCTCAGCTCTGCCTTTTATTCAGCCAGTTGCAGGGTAACCCACAAGCAACGCCAGAATGTGTGGGGTCTAAGAGCAATTTCATCTGCAATTGGCCTTACCCCAAGGTCCAGATGAAGAGGCGTGAGGTGAGTGCTCGGGGGAAGACCAAATAACTGCCTGGCAAAGGTGTTCTCAATCTTGGTTATGTTACAAGGTGAGCAATGCCCCCAAATTTCAGCCCCGTACAGGGCAGCACCCCTGGCTTGGACTTTATAAATTTCGACCATCAGGCCAATCGGTTTGTGGGTAGAGTTCCTGAATACCTTTGCCAGGCCCACAGTGGTCTTGGCCAGCTTTAGGTTAGCTTTTTTAATTTGGGCACCCCAATCCATTTTTTCAGTTAGGGTGATTCCCAGATACTCGAATATGGACACCCTCTCCAGAGGGGTGCTTTGTAGACAGGGGTTTGGCCGGGTACTACTGACTGGATTGAAGACCATATATTTGGTCTTCTGGATGTTAAACTCTAAGCCCCTACATTCACAAAAGGCATTGAAGTTGTCGAGAATCCTCTGTAAGCCCATAGGTGTTTTTGAGAGCAAAAGAGTATCGTCGGCAAACATCATTGCCAGTACTTTGCGACTCGCCAGTTTTGGTGCATCTATATCCTTCCCCGCAATCAATGACTCTGCAAGTCCATTTATAAATAGGCAGAAAAGGGTAGGGGCAATAATTTGTCTTGTCAAACACGTCTATCTATGGGTATGGGGGCAGTGAGTTCTCCGTATTTGCCAAACCTGATTTTGGCATATTTGCCTTCATGCAACCACTTCATCAGGTGGCAAAGATAAGCTGGGGCCCCCAAGTCCCTTAGTGTTGCTCACAAATTATCTCTCGGCACTAGATCAAATGCAGATTTTAGGTCCACAAATATTAAATAGAGGCTGCCACCCTCTATGGACACGGTCTTCCAGTGTAAGAGTTGGAGCCTAAAAATTTGATCTATTGTGGACATCTTTTCTCTGAAGCCGGCTTGAAATGGACTAAGGACTTTGTGCTACTCCATCCAGTTCTGGAGTCGGCCCAGCAATATACGGGCAAATATGTTTTGGCTGACGTCAATAAGACTTATAGTTCTATAATTTGTGGGGAGGAGTGGTGAGCCCATTTTGTATACTGGGAGAATTTCTGCGCCAACCCAAGTAGCAGGGATCGCCATTCCCTGTGGAATAGCATTGTATAGGGTCCACAAGTAGGGGGCCCAAATCGTGGGTTTGCTTCGAAAAAGGTCCCCTGGGTTCTTGTCTAGCCCTGGAGCTTTGGGCGGGGCTACTTTTCTTAAAGCATTAGTAATCTCTTTGAGGGTAATCTGGGGGCCTCAGTAAAGTTTGCCTGTAGGGGGGAAACTCATTGCCTATGCTGCCACCCTCATCTTCCAACCTTGAAGAGAGGGACTCAAAGTATGACTGCCAGACACCTGCCCCTATATTGGGCTCTATGGCCTGTATTCCCTCAAAGCAGCCTGTGTTTACCACAATCCAAAAGACCTTCATATCACAGTTGGCTAAGGCCCTTCTTCGGGAGTCCCACTTGTCACATTCCCACCTTTTTTTAGCATCGGCAATGGTGCTTTTGTAGAGCCCCCTGTTTTTTTCTGATTAGGAGTCTATCCTTAGCTTTGATTGCAGCAATAAGGGCTAACTTAGCCATTCAGCAGCTATCACTAAACCATGAGTGTCTGGCCTTTTTATGCTTGCTTATTCTCTTTTTGGGTAAAAGATGTTGGCCAGTGTGGACGTCAGTGCTTTATGGTTCTCAGCAGCTTGCATAAGGGAGATGGATGTGCCATTACTAGCGATTCAGTGCTCTGCGGCCATTAAATACTGGATGATTGATTTATATAAAGTGGACAGCTCATCATGGGATTGGGATATCTCCGTCCAGCGAACTCTCCTCCTACAGTTAGTGAGTGTTAATCTGTCATCGGGTACAGATTTTTGGATCAGATGCAATCTCAGTGGTTGGCATTGCCGCCTCTAAAATCAAAACATTATGATCGCTGCCAAAGCGGGGCACAATCCTAAAGTCGACCACCCGGTGCCAAAACCTCATGTCTACCAGAATGTAGTCTAGGATGGAAGAATGCCCTGTTCTATTAAAAGTATGTTTCCCAGGAGAGTCCGATTTGGTGCGGCTGTTACAGGCCCTTAAGGAATGCTTCAGAGTATGGGAGTTAATCTGGAGTGCCAATGGGAACCAAACCCTGACTGACGGGATATTCGGCTCGGGGATTGCTTAGTGTAGGTCCTCTTCATTGGGATTTTCCCCATTCAGGCAGTCCAGGGACTCAAACTGACAGTTGAGATCACCCCCGATGATCAACAAAAAGTTATTAGGGATAGTGGATGTAAAGGTAGTCAACTGGTCAAGGGTCGCTGATTCTTGGCTATGGCATACTGGCCGCGAATAGACGTTGACCAGGGCAATTCTGATCCTTGATGAGAAAGTGAGAAGGATGCATAAATGTTGTTGGAGGGTGACTCCAGCTTTTTTGCTGAACATCCCAAATGTGAACCAACACAGGTGCAGAGCCCCCTGCGGGCCTGCCCTTTCCCCCAAAAGTGGCAACTTCGCTGAACGCCGCATATCCCAGCCGTTGCGCATCTTCTCTTGCCCAGGTTTCTTCAAACATACAGACATCGTATTGGTCTATAAATACCCCCCAGTCACGGTTATCCAGTTTATAAATAAGCCCTGCAACATTCCAAGATAGTACCCGCATCCTAGATGGATCCGAGTGACTACCTGGGCTTAGGGACTTGGTATCTATCGCCGATGGGCCTGCTTCCCACTGGTAGGCGCTATCCCTCTTCGCCCTCTTTGTTTTGAGACCAATACTGGCATCAGTTTTACCACCTACAGAAAATAGAGAAAGTGTGGCCACTAGAGTGGAAGAATCATAGGGTGGACCTATCGAAGATGTATTTATTGAAACCCTGGACAGCTGACCCCTTTTGGCTCCTCCCTCCATTGCAACGTGGTGCGCATTCATTCCTTTCCCCCCCCCAGCCAAGATGGCACACTATGATAGTAAAGTTCCGTAGGGGGAAAGGCCCTCCCCTGGGCCTCCCCCTGCTGGTGGGGTTTCTCTTCCAGGTGACACGGGGATCTAAGTCAATCAACTGTGTCTAGGGCCCCAAATCTATTTGCAATTGGTATGCTATATAATTAAAGGACTGGGCTGTTCCTGGCCCATGAGGGGTGGGCTGGCAGTGGAGGCTCCATACCCCCATTCTGGAGTTCTATCTAATTAGTGGAGCTTGACCTGCAGAACAAAAATATCCCAGTGGCAGAGACCTGATACCCCCTTCCTGCCTATGGTAGTTCCTGCCTAAGATGATTTGGACAAACGTTGGGTTTTTGAAGTTCATCACAATACAGTCCCCTTGCACTTCTTTCGGTCTGTTTCCCACCCAGCCAACTCTGCACGTTAGGAGTAACTCGCCTGCATCGTTTTAGGCAAATTGCCTCTGCGTGGCCAACCAGAACATGCACTTATTTCTTAGTTAATGATAGGGTTCCCTTTGTCCCCTTTTAATCTCGGTACACCTGCTAAAATAATGACATACAGGGATGAAGCGGGAGGTAGATTGATACAGGGCAGGACTGACCTCTCCTCCCTAGCCTCCAAGCCAAGTGCAGGGCCATCCCCCTCCCGACACCTGGACCCCTGACGCTGCATATGAACTTGCTCAGACAGCAGATTATGGCGGGCCCTGCTTCTATTTCTGTCTTCATAGTTCGCCTGGTTTAGGTCAGTGGTAGGAGTTGGTTTTTGGGCAGGTGGGGGGTCCAGCCTTACTGTAGGCGAGGCAGCCACCAGATCTACCTGGCAACTAGCATCCTCACCCCCTCTTGTGGCTGTTGTTAAGCTGCCTACCCTTGCCTCAAGCAGTGCAGCCATTTTGTCTACCCGTGCTACCAAAGAACTGAGCTCATCCTTCACAATAGACCTAAGCTGTACCTGAAGATACACCACCAGGTTATTCGCCCATTTTGGATAGTCCATAGCTACTTGCTGATGGCCTGTTGATCCCCCCGCCATAATATCTCCGGAGTCCGGTGACCCATCTGCACACTTTTTCGGTTTGGCTCCAGTCCTCACAGCTTGCTTGGCTTTCCCTTTTTTTGTAGGGCCTGGGATGGCATCTCCTTGGTGCAGGAGGAAGTTGGAAGCTTCACGTGCCATTACATGGCCCGTCGCGGGTCATTAGGAGAATTAGTGGCCATGGACAGAAAGGTACATGGGGGGGGGTCAGTACCCGTCAGGGAGATATATAAATCCAGGGTTAAGGATAGCCGCCTTCCAGTTAGCTAGATTTCGGTGGCCACCACACCTATGACCCTCTGTAGCATCCTTTTGATGGAGGTTGGGTGCAATGATGAAGAGGGAGGTGGAAGTGGTGCTTGCTTTTTGTTGCTACAGGTTCGCTTCCCCACAATTGCAGTTATGCTCAGATGTAACACTTTAAGGCATGTTAATGCTGCTTACTACTGGCACACCTTACCGCGCGTCACTCCCCCTACAGGTATGGGTGAAGACCCGGTCTGAAGGGAAAGATGGTGGAGGCTAACGCTAAACAGTACAAGGATATTAGGGTAAAAAATTAGGAGCGTCAGACAACAAGGTTATCAACTGCCAGGGGACAAAAAGCACTATACCTCAGAACAAAGTAGCAGCTTGAGTTCATTACCAACTTGCTCCAGTAACGGATCTCAGAGGGGTGGCCCAGCCCAACCTCTTCCGGGCTATGATGGGCGCAGACAGGCCCACCCTTGGCCCGGGCGCTGCCCGGGCATGCCCGCACGCGTCCCGCGCAGCGAGAGCCCCAAGACAGCTTTATGCGCCTCCTGGCGCGCGAGCAGGCTGATGACGTCGTTGGCAGAGGCCGCAAGGCAAGCTGGGGGTTGCGGTCCCTCGCGCCCCTCCTGGAAATACAAACGGGCATCCCACGCTGCAGGAGCCCCAAAATGGCTTTAGGCGCCACCTGGCGCACGTGCAGGCTGATGACGTCGGCGGCAGAGGCCGCAAGGCAAGCTGGGGGTTGCGGTCCCTCGCACCCCTCCTGGCAATACAAACAGGTGTCCCACGCTGCGGGAGCCCCAAGACGGCTTTATGCGCCTCCTGGCATGCGTGCAGGCTGATGACGTCGGTGGCAGAGGCCGCAAGGCAAGCTGGGGGTTGCGGTCCCTCCACCCCTCCTGGCAATAGAAACGGGCGTCCCTATCCCTATGGATAGGACATCCCATTGATCAATTCATCCAAGCAATTGGCACTTGCTCCAGAAATCAGAGGATTTACTATTACTACTAAACTCTAAACAGGTCCTGTGTCTTTACTTTTACCAGTTAACCAAGCTAACATAAAAACATCAGCATACCTCTTTGCTTCATAAGTTAGGTAGACTGGTGTAAATACATGTTTTATGGCCTGTGGAAAGCACTTCCCCATGCCACGTCCATTGGTGAGCTGCATCATACATTTTTCTTGCCCCAAACCACAAAATGTATATTACTACTTCTGGCATCTGTTTTGACTAAGGCAAGGATTTTTGTCTACTTAGATTAAAGAGACCAAGGTCTAAGTAACCATAATTGTTAACTGACTGCCTGGAATAGAATAGAGTAATGTTTTGTGAAGAGCCCTGCTCCCCCGTCTAATTGCCACACCCTGATCAGTTATTAATGCTCAAATTAGGACTTTTTTTATTCATCCCTAAAATTTAATGTATATTATGCGATGTAAACTGTTTACCTGCCAGACTTTGTGTTGTTTTCGGAGGTTAGGACATGTGAAGGCTTTTTGCACAGTCAACAGCCCCTCACAGAAGCAAGGTAATAGAAAGGAAAGTACACTCTCAAAATGAAGGCTAACAGTTATCAGCGCAGAGGTGGAATAACGCTAAACTGCAGTTAGGTCTCCTGCTTTATTTGTATTTTGACCCACTCACTAGCACCAACATCTGCCTCGTGAGAGGAATGTGCCAACAACGATGATGGTGATGAGCGATTTAATGAATACTGTGTCTGTGAAAAAGGTACAGCATCTGCCAACTCTTGGCATTGTCCTCATGGTTATACAAAGATAAAGACTCACAATGTAGAGGAATGAAACCTCAATAGTTAGGTCACCAGCACCTTGACAATCAACAACTGCAGCTATGAAAAGTATGATAGAGCTCATCAGGTTCTACTGGAGGTTGGCCTAGTCATGGATGCAATTGAGCCTATGATCATTGCTCTGTTGAGTCTTGCTGAAAGATAAGAAACTGTGTCTCATGTTCAACCCTCACTCAGTGTGATTCACAGTATAGAATATCTTAACCTGGCACAAAATGAAAGCAAACAATGCCATTGGCTTTAGTTTGGAAAGACAGGCGTACAATGCAAGACATAATGCAAGGTATCTGAATGACAACACATGGCAAGATTCAGAGGAAAAAGGCGGTGGAAGCATTTTCAAAAGAGAAAAAAAGCTGAATGTATTTGCACCACTGTCGTTGCTAATTAGCAGAATGTCTTCCAAATTAAACAATACTTCATGCCATGATAGCTGGCTGTCCCACAGAAATCACAGGGAACTACATTAAGATGAAAGTTTTTTTTTAATCAAAATTGATCTTCTGTGGAACACAATAATAAAGGCTATTTCACATCATATCCTGTTTCTGAATGCACACCTCCTTTCTCAGGGATTACTTAGGTACCTAAAGGAGGATGCCAGTAAACAAGTAAAATTGTTTTTCGTCCTTTTCCTAGGACTAGAAGATCTGGTCTCCATGGAGGAGAAAGAGGAGCATCCAACAGGGAAGGGTCAAGGTATGCCATGCTCCTCATTTTCTAAACATTCCAAGGGCTATTATTTCTTTCCCTTTGCCATACCCCCACTTTCGTGTATGACAGAAAAAGGAACATCAATCAGGAAACTGCCATGGTATGCTGCCCATGTCCTTGTTCCACTGTTCCATATGGGTTTATTTATTCTTTCTCCAGGTATAGGGCTTCCTTTCATCTATCCACTTACTCTACTCGTGATTGGATGTGGATTGTGAGCTGATGTATCTCATGTAAAGGTGCAGTCAGAAGAGTTATTAAGTCCATATCATCTTCTGGATGGAAAATGAATTCTCAACAATAGAGATAAACCTTACTTGGTGAAATCAACATGATTGGCTTTGGTTTGGATCCTGACCGAATGGTTGAATCCCTACTGACAGCCAGAATAAGGCCCTAAAAGAATTCTCAAATACAGTTTATCTCTGGCATGCTTCATCATAAAGTCTTTCATCCGGAATAACAATGCATCTGGATGGGCTCAACCTCTGTGAGGGAGTTCTTTATTTTTTTAAGGATCTTACGTAGGAAGGTTAACAGTACCTGGTGGGATATCTCATACGATGTGTTTATTCCTGGGTTCGCTTGCTAAGGTTAACAAATGAACTGGACCTACAAGTTAATGTGGAGAGCAGGCTAAAAAATATTTTGAATGTGCAAGTTGCGGAGGGGAGCTGTTTAATTATTCCTGCACCATGAGGTCTAAATGTTATGCTTGCTTTTTCCATTAAGTTCATCTGACTAAAAATTCCCTACTAGTTTAAATTTGCAAACTCAGCTGTGGTTCATTTTATGGAATAAGAAATGCAAGCGTTCACACACTCATGCATACGTATGCTCTAATCTTGGTAAGCCAAGTTATGGTATCCTACCAAGATGATGATACCCAGGTTCCTTTTTGGGGTTACAGTGTTGCCCTATGTTTATGAATCAGGGCTGCCACATGTGGCCTACAGCACTTATGAACTGCAGATTTTCACTGGGAGACTCCACAGCACCTTTGAGTAGCTCCCTAGATGGGGGAAAAGGCATGTCTGCTGCATGATCCCATTCTGTTAATGGTAAAGCATATATAGGGATATGACTATGTATCATGACTTGATCATAGGACTCAATGGTTAAACCATATGGGATGGCCGGAACTTGCTCAGCCTGGACCAATTAAATCACCACATGTGATAAGAGGAAGTATAAACCCAAAGCCCTAGGTGGTACAAGATTAGCAGTTCATTAAAGGGAGATATGTCATGCACCTACAACTAAGGGAAACATTCTTCAGCAAATAAAAAGTATAAGTCCAATGTATCAGTTGAACATGATTGCACAGGAGTGTGGCATAAACCTGCTCTCGTTTCTATTGCAAGTTGAAGAAACCTCTTTTCCTCAGTGAAAGAAAGCAAGTCATACCATTTTTTTTTAGTTTAAAGATCAATACCTGACCTACATGAGTAGATTTTAGAGTGTTATTAAGAGCATTGGGCCAATAAGAATTCATGAAATTTCATCAAGGAATGCTTGGCATCTCGAGGATCTTAGATATACACAAACAATACAAATTTTGGTGATGAAATTGGGAATGGCGTGTAAAAGGATTATCTGTTTCAATTGCTTTAAATCATTTGTGATTGTTTTCTATTCTAGGGTATAATCAAAGGAGAATGAATCACTTGTCCTGTGTGCTACCAGGGTCGGGGTTCCGCATTGTTAAAAACCCTCCTTCACGGATTTATCGTTTGTGCGGTATATCTTGATTCTCCGCAGCAGTGGTCACGTGAAAAGCATCATCATTGGGTCTTAGTTATGCTTTCCTCCACCTGAAGGAGGACCAACTGGTATTTGACAGTAGTGATTAGAGAGAAGGTGCAGTGAAGCTAAAATTGCCTACATCTATCGACCTAGTGTTTATTGTGTCGTAGATGGGGCAAAGGTTAAAAAATAATGTGGTGGTGCGATGCTAGAAGAGTTACTGTTCTATCGCGCCTATATGTGAATGGTCAACATGTTTCAGCCCGTCTCTGCCCGGTCGGGTCTGTGGGCTTTCTTCAGGACCAAGAAATGTACGTTGAGTTGACAGTACGTGCTGAGGTAAGTAGTGCACTCACCCTTCTTCTAAGCAAATATATTCGGTCACTTACGTGTTGTAGATGAAACTGAGTCTGCAACTTAAAATGGGGTGTAATACGCCTCCATCGTCTGCCGGTCACCGGCAGACGGCGACAGAACAACTTGTTCCTGAGCACAGCCGTCCATCCCCCGATGGAGGCATATTACACCCCATTTTAAGTTGTAGGCACAGTTACATCTACAACACGTAAGTGACCGAATATGTTCGCTTAGAAGAAGGGTGAGTGCACTACTTACCCCAGCACGTACTGTCAACTTAACGTGCATTTCTTGGTCCTGAAGAAAGCCCACAGACCCGACCGGGCAGAGACGGGCTGAAACATGTCGACCACTCATATATAGGCGCGATAGAACAGTAACTCTTCTAGCATCGCACCACCACGTTATTTTTAACCTTTGCCCCATCTACGACAGAATAAACACTAGGTCGATTGATGTAGGCAATTGTAGCTTCACTGCACCTTCTCTGTAATTACTACTGTCAAATACAAGTTGGTCCTCCTCCAGGTGGAGGAAAGCATAACTAAGACCCAATGATGATGCTTTTCACGTGACCACTGCTGCTGAGAATCAAGATATACAGCACAAACGATAAATCCGTGAATGAGGGTTTTTAACAATGCGGAACCCCGACCGTGGTAGCACACAGGACAAGTGATTCATTCTCCTTTGATTATACTGTACCTGGCCTGGAAGCCGAATGAATCAGAACTTCTTTCTCCCTCCCCGTTGATTTTGAGACTGTTTTCTATTCTATTCAAATGAATTTATTCATTAAGAATAAGTTTATCTGAACCAAGCTTATAAATACAATAAACTCAACCTTGAAACAAGCAAATAATCCAGTTTAACATGAGTACAAGGTCAAACAGGTAAAATATTGAGAACATAAATTCCACAGCTCACTTGGTGTCTGATAGACCTACTAGAAATACTCGCAACCACCATGCCTCATCAGCAGATTGATTTTGCTCTGGATGTAAAGATTTGAGAGAAAAAGACACAAAATAATAAGGTGTGTAGAACTGATTGGAAGCTGCAATATAGGAATGGCTTATCAAATATTGGTGGTAACTTCATAACTCCGCTGAACATTGAGCGCAATAACCATTTTGGCAGTTCAATCCATGTCACCAAGGTGGTGGTGAGCAGCTTTCCATCCTAAAATGGGGCATAAATGTCTCCCAATTATCCAACTATTGGTTCAGTGCAGAGCCAAGTATATTCAGCGGGATGCCAAGTGTGGCTAAGAACTATATCTCCCAGTACTGGGCACAAGTCAATTAACCCCTTTAGTGCTGGGGCTTCCCCTGTCTCTCCCCCTTCGCCCACCCCTGGCGCTGAACCCTTTTTCGGCTACTTGGGATAGGTTGTGCTTTTTGCACATAAGGTATCCAAGCAACATTTTTGTCTTTCTTTTCCAACATCCTGAGGATTCTAAATGGACCTAGGGTTTGTGGATTACCCTGGAGGGGATGGAGAAAATAGGCAAAATATAGCTAAATTCTGAGTTTTTGTGGGAAAATTGGAAGATATTACTCTGGATAAAAGTGTCTGTTTTTTCGTAAAAATGGCATTAACAAATGGTTTGCAGTGCTAAAGTCACCATCTTCCCAGCTTTCAGGAACATGCAGAACTGATTTAAGAAAAAACTAATTTTGTATCACAGTTGTGGCATTTTTCAAAGAGGTAGCCGAATATTTCTAATTTATGTGCTCTCAATCTACTTCCAGCTTGTGGTAGAAACCAATGTGAAACCCATGGGTGATACAGAATAGTTATAGATTTCTGAAAACTAGGCTAAATTCTAAATTCAGTAATGGGCCATATGTGTAGATTGCTCAAGGTTTTTGTAAAGAAACTAACTGTTAAAATAAAGAAATACTGAAAATGAGTAGGAGAAAACAGCCATTTGTGACAACATTTTCATGAGTTACTTTTTGTCACGACAGCAGATTTACAAAACCAATATACCATTATGTCCGCTAGGCCCTTCTGGTTGTGGGGATATATAGGGTTTGTAGTTGTTCCAAGAACCCAAGGTACTGAGACCCAACAACTGAGATGCACTGAACAATGGTTTTTCATTGTGTACCGAGTATAGACCAATTCATATGGTTAAATATGAAGATTGAAAACTGGGTATCTAGGAAACCTATGTAATTCTGATATGGGCACAAGATATGGAATTTAGGAGCAGTGGTTATTTGTACATCTCTGAACGTGTGGATAGCATATGATTTAGAGAGTATTTTTCAAAATGTCTTCTTTCTTACACACTGGCTTACTTTTGAAAGGGACAAATGCAGTGAAATCCAATTGGTTATAACAAATATCATACTATTATATGATCCCACAGGTCTTCCGATAAAAATAGTAACTCTTTTGTGTGGGTAGGTCTAGTGCCTGTGACAGGAAACGGCCCTAAATACAACGTGGATACATCAAATTTGTTCACTCAAAACTGGCCTGTTTTTTGCAAACTGGGCAGCTCTGGATTTTGGACCCTAGCTCATCCAGCACGTAAGGTAACCTAGCAAATCTGTACATTTTTTAAAACTAGACACCTAAGGGAATCTGGATGGGGTGAATTACGTGGCTCTTACGAGGTTGTTTTTCCCAGAATCCCCTGCAAACCTCATACTTTGACTAAAAAAACACATTTTCCCCAAATTTCTGTGATGGAAACTTCTGGAATCTGTGGGGAGCCACAAACCGCATTCCACCCAAAAGTCCCCTAAGTCTTTTGATAAAAATGGTACCTCACTTGTGTGGGTATGCCTAGTGACTGGAACAGGAAACAGCCCAAAACGCAACATGGATAAATCATATTTTTCCACTCAAAGCTGACCCGTTTTTTGCAAAGTGGGTAGCTGTGTATTTCGGGCCCTAACTCAGGTGGCACCTGGGGAAACCTAGCAAAGCTGCATATTTATGAAAACTAGACAATTAGGGGAGTCCAGGGTGGTGTGCCTTGTGTGGATCCCATGAATTACCCACAAACCTCAAACTTTGCCAGAAATGACACATTTTGTTTACTTTGTTGTGATGGAAACTTCTGGAACCCGCAAGAATCCACAAAATTCCTACTATCTAGCATTATCCCACTTTTTGCCGATAAAAACGTTGCCCCGCCCTGTGTGGCTGGGCCTGGTGCTCGCGACAGGAACGGATCAAACCAAGGTCAGTGGGAGCCCTTGCGAGGGGACTCTTATTGAACTCGGTTTGATCTGTTACTATTGTGGGCACTAGCCCAACCACACAAGTGGAACCGCATTTTTATCAGCACAGGTGGGGCAATGCTGGGTATTAGAAATTTTGTGGATTCCAGAAGTTTCCGCCTCAGAAATGTAAGGAAAATGTGTGATGTTAGGCAAAGTTTAAGGTTTGTAGAGCATTGTGGGAAGGAACACCTCAAGGGATTCACACAAGGCACACCACCCTGGAATCCCCTTGTTATCTCCTTTTGAAAAATATCTGTGGTTGGTAGGTTTCCATAGGTGGTGGCTGAGCACGGCCCCCAAATCCTACAGCTACCCCTATTGCTGATCTCTCCATGTGGCACTTTAGGCCTTTTTGTGTCATAATCTCTTGGCACACCCACACAAGGGAGGTACCATTTTTTATCAGGAAACTTGGGAGAATGCTGTGTGGTAGGAAAGTTGTGGCTCCCCAAAGATTCCAGAAGTTTTCCTCACAGAAATGAGGAAAATTAGTGCATTTACGTCAACGTTTGAGGTTTGCAGAGCATTGTGCATAGGAAAATTACATGGGATGCATGTGAAGTACACCACCCTGGACTCCCATAGATGTCTTGTTTTCAGAACTGTCTGGGTCTGGTAGGTGTTTCCAGGTGGCAGTTTAGTGAAGCCCAAAACATGCAGCCATTCACCATAGCAAGTGGAACGATATTGGGAGTTAGCCACACTCTCCTGGCCGATATTTAAAAACAACACCCAAAATAATCAAATGTCCTCTCGCTTGCCATTGGGATGGGATGCTTTTGTTTGCAGGGGAACAGAAAGACTGTTGAGATTTTAGGGATGAGGATGGGGCCTGATATTATTATAGGCAGGACCCAGGCCATTGTTTTAATAAAAATATATAATGCTGTCATACAGTGGGCTTCTGCCCCGCAGGGAGGCAGGTCGGGAGTAATTATACCCATTTGACCCTCTGGGGCAGAAAGACTGTTGTCCCATTTACTTGGAGAGGGGCATGGCCATGCCCATCCCGGGCAGCCCCCACCCCAATATTTTAAAACAAAAAACACAGACTGTTGGCACCTTCAGTTTGGGATGGGGGCCTAACCATGCCCATGTTGGGCAGCCCCCACCCTGATATTTAAATGTTTTTGAAAATCCCTGGCGTCTAGTGGGCTTTCTGACACCCGGAGGCAGACCAGGGGTAATTACCCCCATCTACTTCCAAGGGGGGCAGAAATACTGTGTCCCCATTTATTTGGGTGGAGGCATAGCCATGCCCATGCTTGGCGGCCCCCACACCTTTATATCCATATATATTTAAATAACCCTAGTGCCTAGTGAACTGTTTGCCCATCCCCGGTGGGCAGATTGGGAGCAATTGTCCCAATCTACCTCCCAATGGGGACATAAAGACTGTTGCCCCATTTAGTTGGGTGTGGGCATGACCATGCTCATATTGGGCAGCCACTGTCCCTCTTTTTAATTTTTTTTTTTAAATCCGGGGCGTCTAGAGGGAATTCTGACAATCTGGGGTAATTACCCCATCATCCCCACTTATTTTGAGTGGGGGCATGGGCATGCACATAGATGTAGTTCCCACCCACAGAAATAATTTACGAAGGGGGAGCACAAGCCCTTGCCCAAGGGGTCACTCCCCCTTTCCCTGGTGTCTAGTGGGTGGCTCCCTGCTTGGGGATTGCTCTCCTGTGCTGATCCCCAAGCACGGATCCACTGGGCAGAGGTACCATTAGAAATGGTAGATTCTCCCCTTTCAAACATTACCTCTCCCCTTAGAATCAGTGATCGGGGCTGAGTTAGCCACTCAAGCACTGTTTCAGTGAAAGTAAAATGAGCCTATTGATTTGCTTTACCTTCACTTTTGTATATGTCAGCACACTTTGCATGCTGATCGCCATACAAAAATGTTTTTTTAAAAAGCTCAGGCTGCTCGGTAAGCTCTTCCCGAGCAGCCCGAGCCTCTGGATATTAAAAGGAAACCATCTGGTGCCTTTCCAACCCTCCCCAGTGCAGACTAAAGACTGACACCCACACTGGGGATGGTGTGCAGGTGTCGGCCGACACCCGCAGCAAAGAGATTAACATGATGGCAGACACATTCTCCTGGGCTTTAGGGATGACAATTGAGTGGGGTCTGCACTTTTACAAAAGGTTAATGGCAGTGCTGAGGATATTGCTCATCAGACAAAAACTCCTTTTCAAGTTAGCATGCCTTCACTTATGCATCAAATCTTCTCTGGTGAGTTGGTTACTGTAGAGCTGCTGAAGACTCTGAAAAGTCATTTTAAATTCTCCTCTTGCTAAATCGCTTTTAAAAAAGCAATCGTCATTCAGGCAAACCAACATAGCCATGTGAAGGTCCTTTTCAGGATTGGTCCCATCAATTGGGAGACAAGTGCTATACCTCTTCTTTGTTTAGGCCATAACATACTATATTCATAGGTAAAAGATGACTAACCTTTTTTCTTCAGGCCAATATGGAGCCATAATATTAGGGAAGCAATTTAGTAATCTTGACACCAAAGATGTGCTGATGCTGTTTTCAAATCAGAAAACAAAGGGTTCACATACGGATGGCATTTTTGCTTTTTTACTCAGTAAATATATTGCTAGTTTCTTGGCTAAACCTCCACTAATTTTCTTTCATTTAGCCATGGGTTACCAGCTTAATGCAATCACAATGCAGGTCAGAATGCATTAGTATCTTAACTAATAATCCACTTCTCTTTTATCATCATGACGGAAAGGACAAGCATATTTTCAAAGCGGTATCTTCTCTCATAACTACAGACCAAAAAGATAATATCATTGTACCGAAACAACTGCTCCTTCTTCATTCTTCTGGTGAGAAGGCAATAGCTTGGATACCAGTGGTGAATCCTTTGTGACTAAAGAAATTAAATATAAACATCAAACAAATATGAATCATTGTGATTAACTAGCCCATTTGGTTATGTCGAAGAGTTTGAGCTGCAGAGGTAAACAGGGTTTCTCTAAGGTGTCCCATTGCCCACTCTTCATAAATTGGTCCAGCAATAGGGTTGTAGTCTAGGAAAAGGTACATGCAATGCTTGTGGCACCATTTACATAACACTACAGTCAACAAGCATTTGCAATACAATAGGTCTCGAATTTGCGAGATTTATAGCTATTGGGTTTGTAAATATGAAAGCGGGCGCCGTGCTGAAATATAAAGCAGGCGCCCGTGCAGATAAAAGTTATGCGCATGGCGACCCGTGAAGCAGGTGCAAAGCCAATTTAAAAAAACAATCATAAAAGTGGGTGCCTGCTAAAATGTTAAGCGTGGCACCCGTGTTGCTAATATGAAAGTGGGCGCCGTGCTGAAACCTACAGCATAGCGCCTGGGGGCGGGATGGGGATGAGGGTCTGTGAGCCGCACGTGCGCCATTGTTGAGTGTGTGTTGATTGATGTGGGCAAGCCACACATAACAAAAGAAATGTACGGCCCTCATCCTCGAACCTCGCATTTGAAAAAAGAACATAAACCGCGGCTTAAAACTGCGGTGCTTTAAAAAATATGGATCACTGACAGAATATCGACGACAGGAATATCGACCTACACAAATATCGTGTTCAAAATATCGATGTCAAGAATATCGACATCCTATCTTTGCAATGGTAAGTACAAAGATATTGAAACAAAAATATCGTTGTTAAAAATATCGTTGTTCAAAATATGTTTTTTTTAAATCTCTAATAAATAATTTTAAATAAATTAAATAATACATATAATTAATGAAAACATAGTTAGAATTATTAAAAAATGTTAAAAATTATAAATAATAAATGTAATGTAAAAATAAATTAAACATACATATATAAAAATTATTATATATATATTTACTTAATAATATTAATACATAATTATTATAATAAATTATAAAATGTTAGAAACATAATACAAATTATAAAAAATATATATATATACATACACCTGTAACATAAACATAAAAATAAAATATATATATAATAAATTAAAATATTAAAATTATTTTTAATTTTAAAACAACATTTTACACTACATTAACTGAAACAGTAGGGAAAATGTTGGATAGCGTAGGGGATAAAATTACTATTCCCACTCCAGGAAGTGCAAGAGTAGGGAAAGTGTTGGATAGCGGAAGGAATAAAATTACTATTCCTACTCCAGCGAGTGCAACAGTAGGGAAAATGTTGGATAGCGGAGGAGATAAAATTACTATTCCCACTCCAGCGAGTGCAACAGTAGGGAAAGTGTTGGATAGCGGAGGGGTAAAAATTACTATTCCCACTCCAGCAAGTGCAACAGTAGGGAAAGTGTTGGATAGCGTAGGGGAATAATTTACTATTCCCACTCCAGAGAGTGCAACAGTAGGGAAAGTGTTGGATAGCATAGGGGATAAAATTACTATTCCCACTCCAATGAGTGCAACAGTAGGGAAAGTGTTGGATAGCGGAGGTGATAAAATTACTATTCCCACTCCAGATAGTGCAACAGTAGGGAAAGTATTGGACAGCGGAGGGAATAAAATTACTATTCCGACTCCAGCGAGTGCAACAATAGAGAAAGTGTTGGATAGCGGAGGGGTTAAAATTTTGTATTCCCACTCCAGAGAGTGCAACAGTAGGGATAGTGTTGGATAGTGGAGTGGATAAAATTACTATTCCCACTCCAGATAGTGCAACAGTAGGGAAAATGTTGGATAGCGGAGGATATAAAATTACTATTCCCACTCCAGCGAGTGCAACAGTAGGAAAAGTGTTGGATAGCGGAGGGGTAAAAATTACTATTCCCACTCCAGCAAGTTCAACAGTATGATAGTGCTGGATAGCGGAGGGGAATAATTTACTATTCCCACTCCAGCAAGTGCAACAGTAGGAAAAGTGTTGGATAGCGGAGGGGAATAATTTACTATTCCCACTCCAGGGAGTACAACAGTAGGGAAAGTGTTGGATAGCGGAGGAAATAAAATTACTATTCCCACTCCAGCAAGTGCAACAGTAGGGAAAGTGTTGGATAGCGGAGGGGATAAAATTACTATTCCCACCCCAGATAGTGCAACAGTAGGGAAAGTGTTGGATACCGGAGGGGATAAAAATTCTATTCCCACTCCAGCAAGTGCAACAGTAGGGAAAGTGTTGGATAGCGGAGGGGTTAAAATTACTATTCCCACTCCAGCAAGTGCAACAGTAGGAAAATGTTGGATAGCGGAGGGGAATAATTTACTATTCCCACTCCAGCAAGTGCAACAGTAGGGAAAGTGTTGGATAGCGGAGGGGAATAATTTACTATTCCCACTCCAGGGAGTGCAACAGTAGGGAAAGTGTTGGATAGCGGAGGGGATAAAATTACTATTCCCACTCCAGCAAGTGCAACAGTAGGGAAAGTGTTGGATAGCGGAGGGGAATAATTTACTATTCCCACTCCAGCAAAATAATGAACATTAATTAACAAATAATTAACTAATTAAAAATAATTTACCTACCACCATATTCCCCTATAAATAACCCCACCAATGTTGTAAAACATAATACAATTAACATAATTAATTAATTAACTAATAACAATTAACAAGAAAATTAAAAACAATCAGTAATAAATTAATTCACAGAATTAACACTATTAAATAAAATTAAATAAATAATATATAAAAAATATTAAAAGAAATATTAAAATGTAATTACTTCCCACCCTACTCCCCTATAATCCCACAACATGCTCTTAAAAAAAGACACAATTAACATAATTAATAATTAATTAATAAGTATTAATGACCAATTTATAACTAATTAATAACACATTAATAACCACATTTAACAATATAAAATATTAAATACATAAATATTAATTCATGAAAATTATTAATTAATTAATTATAATTGAATTACTTCCCACCCTACGCCCCTATAAACCCACAACCCACTCCTAAAAAAATAACACAATTAACATATTTACCAATTCATTATTAATAATTAATAACCAATCAATAACTAATTAATAACAAATTAATTATCACAATTAACAATATAAAATATTAAATACATAAATATTAATGAATTTAAAATATTAATTAACTAATTATAATTCATTTACTTCCCACCCTATTCCCCTATAAACCCACAACCCACTCCTAAAAAAATGACACAATTAACATAGTAACCAATTAATAATTAATAATTAATAACCAATTAATAACTAATTAATAACAATTAAATTATCACAATTAGCAATATAAAATATTAAATACATAAATATTAATTAATAAAAATATCAATGAATTAATTATAATTAAATTACTTCCCACCCATTCCCCTATAAATCCACAACCCGCTACGGAACTAAAACTCAAAATGTAATTTTTTTTAAATGTATAACTTCTAAAAATTATTAATAAATGTATTCTAATTAAATTACTTCCCACCCTATTCCCCTATAAACCCACAACCCACTACGGAACTAAAATACACAAAAATTAATTAACATAAAATTAATTACTTCTAAATATTTCGCACATACATTAAAAAAATAAGCTATACTTATACAAAATAATAACATCACATACTTTAAACACACATACTAAAATACAAAACACTAAAATATATGTCGATATTATTAACAACAATATTTTTACTAAGGATATTACTAACTTCGATATTAAAAAAAACTATATTTCTTACCTTCATGTCGACATTCTGGTCAACGATATTCTTGCATGTCGATCTTGTGCCACCTCGATATTAAAAACTCGATATTCTGGCACATCGATATTCCAACATCGATATTCTGTCTGTGCACCAAAAAATATACATTACGGCGTGAGCAGCATTAATGGTGCGGCTGTCATTCTTAAAGCAAAAACACAAGATAAGATAAAGCGCAGCTGCCTTGTTTAAAAAAACAAGCTGTTGCAGATTGTAGGAAAACATGTTGTGCGTGCAATAGGAGAAAGTCATTTAAGAAAATAGTGCTCACAGACTGTAGATAAAACATACCGAGTAACAACACAAGTAAGAGGGGCAGTCCTCATGGGAGGTTACAAAAGGAGAAAAGGAGTTACTAAGGAGGGGCTACTAAGCCTATTCACGAATCAAAAGCCACCATTTACAAAGGACAGTACCAGGATCCAATTGAAAAGATGGGCGGGAAATGGGCAGAGCTTCAAGTCTATACCTGAATACAGTGTGTCTCGAAGAGAGAACGCAAGCGCTGCTTAGGCGAGGCCTAAAAACAGCAAATTAATTCAACATTCAAGCAACGTTTACTTGAAAGACATTTTTCAAAATAATTATTCAAACATATGTAATAAAACTGGATTGGTGATGAGGACCTATGATTGACAAAAAATTCTATTCCATAGTAAACAGAGTGTAGAACTACCGAAGTGTTCAAAACAGGAAAAAGGGGAACTATACAAAAACAACACTTCACCCAGAATCACCTCTTTCATTGTTGAGCTTGCATAAAGTGAGAGTTGATGCAGCTGAGTCAGGTACTATGAGGTAGAGCCTCAGGTGAGTAAAAGTCACAGGCAGGCAAAATGAGGGGGCACTTTTATCAACATTTCACGCAATGCAGCATGGCAAGGCAACTTGCTGCATTGCGTGAAAGGAGGATAACAGAAATGTGTCATATTTATAAAGATAAAGTGCATTTCTACTGCTTCCCTGCACTGGCATACTGTGAGCTGCCTAACGCTGTCCCAGAAACCCTTTCACCATGGTTCAAGGATACCTCCGTTACAGGCAGGGTTGTTTTTGTGCAGGAAGGTACACGTTCCTGCACAAAAAGGATCCTTAAAGGCATTTTATCTTTTTCTATGTGTGATGCTAAATATAATTCAAATAGAAAAAGGAAGTAACAAGAAGAAATAAATATTTTTCTCCTTGTTACACCTGGGTCTCGAAGACATGCCATTTTGACACATTCCCAGGTTTACAACACTTTGCTAATCTGGGAATGCACCAAAATCCATTGGTGAATGTGTGGGAAAACCCACACTTCTCCCATGGAATGACTCCCTGCTGCAAGGTAACGTAAAGCAGCAAAATGCTTTGCCTTACGTTACCTTAGATTTACTAAACCACGCAGAGCCACACAAGGTGGGTTTGCATGGCTTAGTAAATCCCAATTAAGGGCTTGTGTTGCCGTGCTTCAGCTTGCATGACGCAGGGGCAATGCAAACCCTTAGTAAATCTGGCCTGAGGTGTCTGTTGCAAAATAATGCGGTGCGCGAGAAGACATGTCAGTACAGATAGATTTGTGCCTGTTACTCTCAAACTATGTTGAGAGTCAGAATGAACAGCTCTCACTTGAGTTTGTAATCTTCTGCTACAGAAGATGTTTCTGTATTGGTGATCCAAGCTTTGAGGGTAATGCGGCCTCTGGCCAAGTGCCAAAGTAGATTATGATGCTGCTGTCTTCGGATCACTATTTGCAACTTGAAGTCTCATTAATTTTAACGGGTCTTCTTGAGGGAGGCCATTTGCTCTTCTCAGGGTACTTTCAATAATTTATTGTCTGGGATTCACTCACACCACAATGCACATTCAAGTAAAAGACTACTGCCTTAAAAATAGGATAAACCTACATTCTTTCCTAACTCATGCTTCCCTAATGTTATACTTGCAGCATGGATAGCTCTTTTAGTTGAACTCTTGCTGCTGAACAAGCAGAGATTGGCTAGTCACACGTTCAAATTCTGGCAAGCCAACTCAGCTTTTCTTTTTTTGATGCTTCATAAGCTGAATAACATTACACTGTGCAATATTAACACATGCTATTTACAGCACTTAGAAACAGCTAAATTGTGGCACGGAGTGATAAATAAAAAGTGAGCTATTAAGACCAATCAAACATGGATTCCAAAAGTTCAAAAAACATTTCTAATGCAGGCTGAATTTCGTCAGCTGCTACATCACATAAATAATTGTTCCATGCAACAATTACATGTTATGCTTTCGAGAGAGATTGGCTGCAGCAGTATCTCTGTAAGCCTTGCCACAAAACAGCTTGCGTATGTGATAGGAGAAAGCCTACCTTTTCTCTGCCATAAAGGATGCTTTTACCGGGCCACTGCCTAGACAAAATTAGCTCATAAGACATCAGTTAAAGTTGCCCATTGGTTAGGGTTGTTTCCTGGCAAGATGGCCCATCAGATGCACTAAGCTCATGCTCCACAACCCCAAGAATTAATCCTTCACAATCCTCCCCTTATGAGACCTAGATTTCCATCATTCTGAGGTGTGGTGTGCTGCACAACCACACATTGCACCACACATTGCACAACTATTTAAAAGAATCGCCATTTTGGCGATGCTGCAGAGGTGCGGAGGCCCTGCGGCCTAGTGTGGCATGTGACCGGGCGGGCTGAGAGATCCCCCCCCTCCCCTGCTGGGACTTGGCGGGCGTCCATGCCATGCCTGAGTGAGCCCTGAATGTGGAGGTGCAGCAGGGACCTGAGGTGACCCGCAGCAAGGACTGTGACTGGCCGGTGGGCCAGAGGAGGCGGCTGCAGTGAGGAGCGGACCACCGGGGCTTTCTCTCCCCACCTGCCTGGAGATTCTGCCTGGGGGCCATTGTTGAGGGAGCATGGAGTCGCAGCGGCAGGGATACTATAGAGGTGGTATAGGATGCCAGAGTATAATGATTTTTCTAATTTGTGTCATGGTTCAGTTCCGAGCAGCCTTTTCTAGGGCCTTGGGGCAAATCATGTATTTGTAAGATGTTTAAGTGGTCCCTTTTTCATGACATGTTGAAATCAATCATATGTGTTGAAGTGATAATGAAAGATATATGATAAAATTCACAGGCCAAGATGAATCCATTTTCTTGTCCTGATTCCAAAAAGAAGTGGGTTACAAATTACAGCTAGATCCTGTTTGTGTTCAGAACTATTAGTGGCCCAATCTAGCTGGTTAGGAGCCCTACCTCATAGTACGTTAGCTTTAGAAAGTGAGCATTTTGTTACTCTAGCCATTTGGTGCGTGTGGTCAGTCTGGGGGGAGTGACAGCTGGGCTTTGTGCAGGGGCTGCTCCTCCGCTATGGCGGAGGATCATCGCCCCACTGCTTTCTTGCAGTGCGAGAAGCAGAAACATAAAATGGTGATAACTTTTAGTTATTACCATTTTATGTTTGCGTTGCAGGTAGGCGGGCTGCTCTGCTCTCCGAGCAGGGGAGGAGTGGTGTACCCACTCCTGAGTGCACAAAGACTGTTTGGTCGGCTCTCTCGGGCCTCCCAAACCAGTCATGCCCACTGCATAAACCCCTGGCTGGGCGCCATCCTGACCAATCACAACGCTGCTTGCAGCATTGTGATTGGCTTAGGGGAGGGGGTCTGGTTGCCTGCTTCCTGTTCCTGTCGGAGGTAGGAGAGCAGGAGCCGAGAAGACCCGGCCTCAAGGTAAGTTTAAATTATTATTATTTAATTTAAATCAAACTCCCCCCGTGCGACCTCCCCTGCGACCCCCCCTCCCCACACGACCACCTTCATCCACCCCCCCACCTGCAAGCCATGCCGGCTACGACTGGCTTTGTGTATTCCGCCCTAGACAGCCACACAAAAAAGGAGCTTAGGTGTGACGTAATGGGTCTTGATGGCTCATCCTGACAGGATGGGAGGAAGGAGCTGGTTGCAACCTCAGACTTCACCTGAATAGGCTGTGTCTGTCTCCACACAAAAGGCTGCATACCCCCCATAGTAAGTCTGAAGCCAGGGCAGGAGGGAAGGGCCTTTGTGCACTTCAAAGCCTTCTTTGAAGTCTCCCCCACTTCAAATCCCCAACTGGGTGCAAGTACTGGACTTCTCACACCATGACTTCAGTACACTTCTGGACCTGTGACCACTCTGCCAGGAAGAAGAACTGCTGTGCTACTGAAAGGACAGACAGTCTGCTGGAGAGCTGCTTACTTTACTCCTGCCTTGCTGTGCTGCTCTACAGCCTGCTGACTGCTGTTCCCCTGCCTGGGTGAGGACTGAACCTGCATCACTTGAGCCCAGAGGGACTCCAAATGCTTGCTGGTTTGCCTCCTGATTTGAAGTCTCAGGGACATAAAAGACTTCCATCTTACCTGCATCTGCACCTGCGCTTTGCCATCTGTGAGTCTGCCCTGCCAAGTAGTGCCACCTGAGTCCTGGAGCCTTGGCCTAAGGTGCTTCTTCAAGCCAACCCATGCATCCTCATTGGATCCGGTGCATCTTTGCTTTTGTGTGGCTCAGAACTGGTGCATCTTTGCCTTTCATGGAACAGAACCTGTGCATCCTCGTCATTGTGTGGAGTAGACCCGGTGAATCGTCTTCAACCCAGCGCATCGCCCTCGGAACTGATGCATCCTCTGCTGCAGGAGCAGTAGCAGCACATCACATTCGGAATTAGCACATCACACTCGGAACTGACACATCGCCACAGTTGCATGGTGAAAATCGACGCATCTCGTCCACTGTGTGACTCTGCTCCGATGCATCACCTCGGCTGAACCTCGCCTCTTCATCGATGATGACACAGTCTGGATCAAAGTACTTTTTTTCAGTGGGCCTAACTGCTTCCCTGTATCCGGTCCGCGCTCCATTGAAATCAGCCTGAAGTTTTAAACTTGTCCCGGTCTGGTGTGACTAGATATCCCACTTAAGCACTTATTGCTTGTAAGTGCTATTTTTCAGTTTATTCTTTAAAAATTCATATCACGATTTATACTTATTGGATTTTTGTCATTTTGGTCTTGTTTTATTTATAAAATTATTCTCTATTTTTCTAAATTGGTGTGGAGTCTTTTTGTGGTGTTTACACTGTGTTACTGTTTGAAGTGTTGCACAAATACTTTACACATTGCATCTTTAGTTATGCCTGACTGCTCTGTTCCAAGCTACCAGAGGGTGAGCACAGGATAATTTAGGGTGTGTTTTGACTTACCCTGACTAGGGTTGTGGTTCCTGCTTGGACAGGGTGCATACCTCTGCCAACCAAAAACCCAATTTCTAACAGCTGTACAGACTCACGCTTCTGTAATATAGACAGCGGCTACATCGTGAGTAGCGAAAAGCCTGGTAAGCTCCTTGCCTGGCTGCTGGAATGCAAAACTGACAGTGCCCCTATTCTGGCACTGAGGCACCCAGATGGGACTGTCTCGATGTCACAGGTGTCTACTAATGCAACCCTCGGGGAGCACTTGAGGGAGTTGTAATGCAGGGGCAATCGGACGGAGCCAGACTCCATAGAACGGTATCTGGATCAGGTGGACCTCCCAGTGCTATCGCCAACACTCAGAGAGGAACTAGAGGTGGAATTTATGCTGGAAGAGTTGAAGGAAGCACTGGGAAAGATGACTAGAGTTACGGCAACAGGTGGCGATGGCTTTCCCGTGAAATTTTACTAAACCTTTGTGGCAGAGCAGCTGTTGGAGGTGTTCAGAGAGGCACAGAGAAAGGGGATTTTACCCCCCCCCCCCCCATCCTGCAGGAAGGAGTTATTTGTATGATGCTTAAGTCAGGGGATGATGAGATTAACCCATCCTCATAATGACCCCATACCATGCTCAATGTGGATACAAAGGTACTATGTAAACTCTTAGTGGAGTGGTTGCGTTGGGTGGTGGGGACATTAGTGCATGAGGACCAGTGCGGCTTGATGTCTGGCCGTAGCACCGCCATGAACCTGAGGAGGCTTGCACATGTTTTGCATTTGGTGCAACAGTGCCATGAGGAATTGATACTGGCATCGGTTGACATGCTCGAGTGGTCATATCTGATGTCAGTTCTTCGAAGGATGGGGTTCAGCCCCCAACTTCTGTAGCTATATAGCACCCCTAGGGCTAGAATGTGGACAGGTGGGGTAATTTTGCAAGACTGGGAGGTGAAGCATGGAATGCGGCAGGGTTGCATGGTAATCCCTTTGTTGTTCACCCTAGTGCTTGAGCTCTTGGCTGTGAAGCATTCAATGACATGAATGCCTTCGGTATCACAGTTGGGGACTCAGTAATCTAATATCTCTTTACGCTGATGACATGCTTTTTTATTTACGGCGGCTCGAGGATGCTGTGCCATCTTGTTGTCCAAGCTAGAAGACATTGGAGCAGTGGTGCAGCTGCAGATCAATTGGCATAAGTAATTTCTGTTCCCACTGGGGACACTATGCAATACCTCTGAGGGTGACCTATCTGCACTAGGGCTGCAATGGGAGATAAAAGCCTTTCGGTATTTAGGCATTATAGTTGCCCACTCATTGGAGGGGCAGGGCTGCTATAATATTGAATCATTGCTGAGAGGGTTGACATGGTCAACCCAGTTCTGGAACACACTACTACTGTCGGTAGCGTGGAGGATAGCTGTGGCAAAGATGGTGTTCTGCCCCGATACCTATACATAATTCAGATCTCGCTGTATACGTTGTCATGCACCATTTTAAAGATGCTAGCTAGACTCTTGATTTCATTGGTTTCGGCAGAGAAACAAAGCAGAGTTGCACTACGACTATTTATATTGGATTTGGAGGAGGGCATCGTGGTCTTGCCTGACCGCCAACTCTATTACTAGGCCACCAAGTTACAACATGCGGCACATTGGGCGGCAGAGGATGATAATTGGGTGAAGTGCTTGCTGAGGGATACCTATGGTACCCATCCGCTGATAGGACTACTTATGAGAGGGTGATCAACAGAGTGTTGAAGAAGCCCCCCCCCTTCGCTTGGGAGCTCGTCGTGTGGACCCTGTTTCCATTTAGTTGTATCAGCGCAGATATGCCAATTGCGCTGTGGCAAGAGAGGGGCTGTGAAGCATTGGGAAAGTTATACCCCGGTGAGTGGTTCCATATATTTGCGGAGGCTCAAGAGGCTTTTTCTATGGGGAGTAGCCAGTTCCTACAAATGCTAAAATAATCAACACGGAACAGAAAATTTGGACGGAATTCCCAAAAGCACTTCAGCAAACAGATACATTGCAGGTAATGCTAACATCTGGGACATCGCAACAGTTGGTATCCCTGTTCTATAGGGCCCTTAAATGTGAAGGAGTTAGGGTCGAACCCAGAACCTTCCAGGCAGGGGAGGAGGAACTTGAAGTCCCCCTGATGGATGGAGAGTGGCGAATGACTTGTATGCTGGTGAAAAAGGTTGCATGCAATGCCAGGTTCAAATTGAGGCATTTTAACTACATCCACCTCACATATTTGACCCCATCAAGCTCCATAGGATATACAGAGGCAGGAGCGCTGATTGTTTGAGGTGTGGGGTGGACAGTGACTCCTTCTTGCATCTGGCCTGGACATGTACCACAGTGCACGCTTTTTGGACGGTGGCGGTTCAGCCGCTGAGAGCAGTGACCAGTATTGCCATAGACAAGGGCCCGATGCACCGCATTCTGGGGGTCATGAAACCGTATCGAGGGAAGGAAATGACCTGGAAGTTTTTGCAGTTGACTCCTGGTCCTGGCTAAATGGCGTATGGCAATATGATGGTTGGGCAACAGGGCCCCCTCAGTTGCATTGTGGTATAAAGACACAACAGAGTGGGCACTTGCAGAGGAGGTTCACATAAAGAACAGTACCCTCATGCAGATACAAGACTTTATGTTTACGCATTGACTCATGGTCCTGCTGCACTTCTGAACTCATTGGGGCTTTAGGATTTTGCGATAACCAACCACAAAATATTGATCACTGGGTCCGTCCAGGGACCCCTAGACTGACAAGCTCTGTTGGTGTGTTTTATGGAATATTCATACCAATACGGTTTCCCGGCTGTCGTGACCTTGGGCAGAGGGCACTAGGACCCTGCACCCAGTCGGGAGAGGGGACAGCAACTGAACACCACTTCCGGTCAGGGAGTGGGGGACGGGCATTAAGCTACTGCGAGGACCGGGGACGAGACGTGCCTGTGAGCATGGGCAAGAAACAAGAATAAAGAACAACTGATCACCTACCGGTCTCTGCGTGGTTTCTGTGAGAGGACACTACAACTGGCAACAACGAGGTGGGATTTGCAAGCACCACCGGAAGCGCGTGCCCGTGGCCTCTACAATGTCTGAACGGAGCCAAGAGCCCACCCTGGTCCGCCGACCGCAAGAAGAAGAAACGCGACACCGGGAGCCCACCCCGGTCGCAAGAAGAACGGAACCTGGAGCCTACCCTGGTCCGCTGGCCCCCAGAAGAGAAAACACGACATCGGGAGCCCACGCCGATCGCGGGAAGAGCAAAGCCAGGAGCCCACCCTGATCCGTGTGCGGGGAAATACAGCGACATCGGGAGCCCACCCCGGCCGCATCGAGTGGAAAGGTGAGGAGAAGGGGAGCGGTGCACCCGACCGTGACTGTAGCCGCCCGCTGACTAACGAGATAGCCCCGAGCCTCCCACGTAGATTTCAAGCTGAAATCTCGCGAGAACTCAGCGACCATCTTAAGGTCAGACGGGAGAGCCAATCAGAGGCTGGAAAAGGCCCTGCGCCCATCTTAAAGTCAGGCAATAGAAGAAATAGGAAATATCGCCCAGCAGAAATCTCTGCGGCCATTTTAAAGTCAGGCGGGAGAGCCAATCAGAAGCTGGAGATGGCCAGGCGGCCATTTTAAAGTCAGGCAAACACTGAAAAAGCACAAAAGAAGCAAAAAAGGTGAAAATAAAAGGAAATTACAGCAAACAAAGAAGAAATAAAGAAAATAAAGTACAGCGAAAGAAGAAAACTGCTCACAGAAGAGGGGAAAGGCATACAGAGTAAGGAGACGAAGGTCTGCACCACAACAAAATGACAGAAGACGGAAGTGACAAGAACAGAGCGAATGTAATCTTCTGCAGACCACTACCGTTCAGCTTGTCAGACCCACAAACAGGCATTCGCTGGGAAAGATGGATAAGGCAATTCGAACGCTACATGCGTGCCACATGCAAGGATTACACAGATGAGCAAAACATAGATTTGTTCCTAATCTTCGTAGGTGATGAGATTGAGGACCTTTTGATAACATTTCCCCCAGAACAGACCTCAACATACAAGGGACTGATAAAGTGCCTCACAGACAAATTTGACCCTCAAAGAAATGTGGACTTTGAGAGGTACACGTTCAATACCACGTGCCAACTAGCAGAGGAGTCCCTCGACGATTTTGCGACCAGACTACGAAAACTAGTTACATATTGCGAATTTGACAAATTTGACAATGAGCAGGCCATATGACTGCGCATCATTGAAGGCTGTCGGTCAGTGGAGTTCCGTGCACGAATACTGAAGGAACCGTACACGCTAGAGAAAATACTGACCATGGCCCGAGCGGAGGCCAGAGCTACAACACATGCCAGACAAATGGAAAATGGGAAGGCAAGAAGAGTGGAACAAGCAAACCGCGTAGCTGGGAACGTCAGGAAATGAGACAATACACCACCGCCCCAGAAGCAGAAGCAAGAAAGAACATGCTATCGCTGTGGACTTGAATTCCCACATGCTGGCGCCTGCCCGGCGATGGGTCACAAATGCCGGAAATGCAACAGGGATAACCATTTCGCGAGTGCCTGCATGAGTGGGCAATTCAAAAGTGAGCATGGGAGACCAGCAAGACCTCGGGCAGCGACAAGCAGGTACGCACGACACATGGACATGCAGAATCGCAGTCCCTCAGCTGGATCGGATGGAGCAAACACGCCAGAGGCAGCAGAACGGCGGTATCTGATGTCAGAAGTACCAACAGAAGAACGCACGCCGGAACACATCCATCTCGTAGACAAACAGCAGATAAAGAAAACAGCGACGGTGAACATTGAGGTAGGGAGTCACAGCACAAGCTTCGTACTAGACAGTGGAGCTACATGCAACATCATGTGCATGTCAGAATATGAGAAAATGAGAGTGAAACCGCAGCTATCACCATCCACTGTTGATGTGTTCACCTGGGGCTCAAGGAAACCAGTGGTGAACATGGGGAAGTTCATGGAGACACTGACATACAAAGAAATGTCGGTAAAGGAGGAAGTACATGTACAATGAGGAGACATTCCAGCACCCTGTCTACTAAGCAATGTCACCGCGCAGGTGATGGGTCTCTTAGCAATGACCTATAACATGTCAGAACGACAGAATATTCTGAGGGAAAGTCCAGCCATACTACAAGGACTGGGCAAACTAAGAGACAAGCAAATAACATTACACATCAATGAAGCAGTCAAGCCTGTGGCTCAGCATCACTGAAGAGTGCCCATCCATCTGCTACCACAGGTGGAAGAAGAAATACAAAGCCTACTGGCACAAGACATCATAGAGCCAGCTGACGGACTGACCCCATGGGTATCTCCGATAGTAGCAGTACTAAAGAAGAACGCATCACAGATTTGCATTTGCGTTGACATGAGAATACCAAACACGGCAATCGAGAGGGAAAGACACCCAGGGCCTCACTTAAATGACATGATCAGCTGTCTTACTGGCACATGCAGATTTTCAAAGTTAGACCTGTGCAAAGGATACCATCAACTGGAGCTTGATCCGCAATCACGATACATCACGACATTCTCCACCCACATGGGTCTTTTTCACTACAAACGACTAAGTTTTGGAATATCATCAGCAGCAGAGATATTTCAAGAGATCATAAGACAAGTGATCAGGCCGGTAAAGAACAGTTTGAATTACAGTGACGACATCCTGGTATTCGGTCGCTCAGATGAGGAGCACGACGAGGCCCTACGTGAGGTCTGAAACCAATTGGAACAAGCAGGCCTGACCCTAAATGAAGACAAGTGTGAACTAGGGAAAAGGGAACTAGTATTCTTTGGACACATTTTTTCAAAAAAAGGAATGAGGCCGGATCCCAGCAAAGTAGAAACACTGGAAAAAGCAAAGCCTCCAACAGAAGTAGCAGAAGTGAGGTCATTTCTTGGGTTAGCAAGCTACTGTGCTCGATACATAAAAGACTTTGCCACAGTGAGCACACCGCTTCAGGACCTCACAAAGCAGGGTCAGAAATTTCTCTGGACACATGAATGCGGCAGGGCGTTTGAGGCCATCAGACATGCAGTAATGGCTGTAGATCATCTTGCTTATTTCGACCCATCGCTATGCACTGAGCTCACTGTTGACGCCAGCCCGGTAGCGTTAGGAGAAGTCTTGGCACAACACATGCCTGGAAGAGATTCGCCAAGGCAAATTGTCGCATATGCGAGCAAAAGCTTATCGGACATTGAAAGGGCATACTCACAACCAGAGAAGGAAAGTCTAGCAGTAGTATGGGCGTGTGAACACTACCACATGTTCATTTATAGAAAACCTTTCACCATTGTAACTGACCACCAAGCTCTAGTGGCAATATATGGAAATCCGAATGCAAAGATACTGCCACGCTTTGAAAGGTGGGGAATAAGATTGATGGACTATGACTTCTAGATCGTGCACAAGCCGTGGAAGGAACACAACCCAGCTGACTACATGTCACGACATCCCCTACCACAGGCACCAGAAAACACATCCATGGCAGAAGAGTACCTAAACTTTGTGTTAAGGCAGAACACTCCCGCCCCAATAACCATTGAAGAGCTAGAACGAGAGACAACAAGGGATGCCACAATGCAAGCCATCAAATCAACAACACGACAGCAAAGATGGAGACACGTAAACAACAACAGCCCATGGGAGAAGGAGTGAGCAGGTAAGAAATGCTGGCATTCAAAAACATACAAGAGGAACTTTCAGAAACGGAAAGAGGAATCATACTAAGAGGAACAAGGATAGTAATGCCAAAAGCATTGCGGCGGCAGACTGTAAACCTGGCACATGAGTCCCACAGAGGCATAGTAGCAACAAAAAATATGCTATGGGAAAGAGTATGGTTCCCTTGTTTGGATCGACTAGTGGAAGATACCATCCTTAACTGTCACCTATGACAAATAACGGGACGGCCCGCAAAGCCAGAACAGCTACAGATGTCGGAGCACCAAGGGCAGTGTGGACCACATTGGCAGCTGATTTCTATGGGTCATTGGACACTGGCAACTACTTGCTAGTGGTCATTGATGAGTACTCCAGATTTCCCATAGTACGACACGTCTAGTCAACATCAGCCACTGCAACGTTGCCGATACTGGATGACATTTTTGCAGCCTGGGGCTCCCCACAAACAATGAAGACAGACAATGGGCCTCCCTTCTCAGGAGAGGAGTTTCTCAAATTCATGGCCTACCTGGGCATTCACCACCGGAAGATAACGCCCCTGTGGCCACAAGCAAACGGCATGGTGGAAAGATTCATGGGAAATATCAAGAAAGCAATCCAAAGAGCAAAACTGGCACAGATCTCTGTAGGCCCTGCACTCTGTCAAATACTAAGAGACTACCACAACACCCCTCACAGCTCCAGGGGACGATACCCAGCAGAACTGGTGCTAGGAAGGACAAGCCGGACAAGATTGCCCCAGCTAGAGGCAAAAGCGCCACCAGAACACAATAGCATTGCAGCAAGAGACCAGGAAGCGAAAAAGAAAATGAAACTATATGCGGACACCAGGAGACATGCAACATCATCACAACTGAGGCAAGGAGACTCAGTTCTGGTGCACCAACGACAATCAAGAAAATCAGACAGACCTTTCTCAGATGAACCGCTGACAATAATAAATGTCAAAGGACCTATGATAACAGCTGCATCGGGCCCCTACCGGATCACCAGAAATAGCTCACATTTCAAGGGGCTCAAGACATCGGATGAGGACGGAGGAGATACAGCATCCAAGAGCAACACAACACATGACAAAGAGGAAGTTATGGACAGCATGGGAAGAATGGCACACAATAGCGAGAGACAACAAGAGGTACCAAACGAAGGAAAAGAAGGGTCATACTCAAGGAGAGTGAGCAGAAGGCCAAAGAGACTGATTGAGGAAATGTAATGGTGGACTTTCTCTCTCTCTCTCTCTCTCTCCCTCTCTCTCTCTCTCTCTATCTCTCTCTCTCTTTTTCTCTCTCTCTTTCGTCTGTCCTTTTCTTTCTTTCCACACAGGGGGAGATGTTTTGACCTGGGGCAGCGGGCACTAGGACCCTGCACCCAGTCGGGAGAGAGGACAGCAACCGGACACCACTTCCGGTCAGGGAGTGGTGGACGGGCATTATGCTACTGCGAGGACAGGGGACGAGACGTGCCTGTGATCACGGGCAAGAAAAAAGAATAAAGAACAACTGATCACCTACTGGTCTCTGATTGGTTTCTGTGAGAGGACACTACACCGGCCATACCCCGACTTTAGTCAGAGACACCGTGAACGGTTTAACTCATCGTGTGGTCTCAACTGGGAACAGAATATAGCCTTGAAGAAGTCCTGTGAACAAAACACGTGTGGGCTGTTTGTAAAATCCAACTATCCACATCACGATGTGTATGGAACAATAAATGGAGACACTACGTTGAATAAACAAACGACTAATCAAACTTTCTTCTTATCAAGGAGTCTATTTCAATCACACGTGTGTGCTATGGTGCTATTTATGAAGAACAGTAGACGGGATGATATGCTGCAGGAGAATCTTGAGACATGGGAATGCTAGTGGCAGAGTTCCAGGATACAGGTGGGGAGGGGTGACTGCAGAGTGCACGCTAACAGCATCTGATATCTCCTGGTAGCACACCTAGGATACAACCCGGGGAGGGAGCAGATGATGAGTAGAGCGACTGAGTGAACATTTACGAAGTGGTCATAGAAAGTGGAGGCGACTGATGGAGCACGGGGCTCTGGCTGCGACCCCTTGTATTTCCACGAGTACAGGGAAACAATGAAGACTGTGGCACACCCATTGGAGTTGGCGAGGAGAACTCTGACCCTGCACTATCTATTGGTTCGGCAAAACAAGTGAACACTGAGCTGCTAAGGTTCTTTTTGTTGTACTGTTTATTGCTGGTATACCATTGCATGTACCTATGAAAACGATTAGTAGAAATATATTTAAAAAAATTAATTGCCCATTTTTCTATTGTACCGTGGCAGACAAGATCTGCATTACAAGCACTTCTCTGAGGGGCAGAAATGTTACCCATTTAACCGTTGTGCACCTGTCTCAGGGTCTATTTAGCAGGCCTCAGGGACTATAGAGTAGAATATCTCTAAAGGTTCAGGTTCCAGATGTACAATAAAACTGAAACACTGATGGGAGCATGCTGAGCAGTAGGAAATGCTTCACAAATATCAAGAATGATAAAGCACACTTTTAATCATGTAAAAATAAGTAAAACTGAAAGGGGATGCAGAGAAATAAGATTGGAGTGGTAGAGGGGATTATGGAATGAAAGGATGCAAAGAAATAAAAGAAAATGGAAAAGACACACAATGCACAGGCAGGAAGGAAAGAATGAAAAAAACTGAAAGAATCAAGGAAGGATATAAGAAAGGAGCAGAAGGAAGGGCGGGTGAGAGGAGAGAAGGAGAGAAAGAAAAAAGAAAGAAAGAAGGAAGGAAGGAAAAAGAGAAAGAAAGAAAAAAAGAAAGAAAGAAAGAAAGAAAGAAAGCAAAGTGCATTTATAAAGTTGAATGATCACCTCTTTTCTACACAACCAATCGGTGTGGTGCGCAATTGTGTTCAAGCTAGATATGTAACGGATCCACATTTGCATTATGGTACATGACAATATGGAGACACATTACATTACAATGCAGGGAAAATCTAATCGAAATATTAAAGCGGTTGAAACTGTAGTTATTACTTATGTAATGTAAGGTTGTAAGTAATTAGCCGGCCTAGTGGCACTGGATGTAATGCTAAAAATCACACACGTTGCATCTGTAACAAGAATACCATTGTATATTAATTTATACTTTGACCAATTTACAGTGACCTTAGAAGGGAAAGAGCAATTCTGGGTCTCATTTACTGAAATATTTTTCAAAATGTTTAAACTTTGAAAAGTGTGTTTGTTTTGCTATTTTATAATTGTTTTAAATATGGTAGGGAAAAATAGCGGTTGCTCAAAAAATCAATACCGTCTGATTGGAGGTTTAACATCTTGAAAGTAGTAGAGCGTTCAAAATGTGCAGTTTAATTTACACCTTTGTGCTACATTGTTGCAGGCCTCGCCCAGGACCCCACAGACACCCACTCTCCACATCTCTCGCACCAGTCTGAAACTTCACATTTACCTCAGGATGGCAACGCAGGGGCCGAGGAGACAAATAAAGATTCAAACGACTTAAATGACATTTTCACTGGAGAAAATGAACTTTTGAACCTTAAAGAGGCAACCGAGAGCCCGGCTCTTGAAAACTCCGTTCAGGAAGACGCCGTGACCTCGCTCCTTCTGGACCACTCCGACTCCCAGGACACGCTTCTTGGCGGGGTCGAAATCGACATCTTGTCTGAAAAACCAGAAACAACAGGTATGATCACACCGTTTATATTTCAATGAAGAACCATGAGAAAAAAAACAGGAGTGTCCCGTGCTTAATTTGTGTAGGTACTGAGTTGCACCCAGGGTCGGCCCTTAGCCTGGGGAGTTGAGCCGATGGCCTTCAGAGGGGCACAGGATCTGTCTGCAGCAGTTTCCCTCAGAAGTGGCTTCAATGAAACGTGTGTTACTAACTGTTTCAGAAGGTTGCTCCAACCGTGACTACATTTTTTGTGTTCTTCTCCTGGCTCTCCCAACCAACTCTTGCCCCTCACCCTCCCTCTACTCCCCCATTTTCCAACACTCCGACTACTAAAGACAGTAGGTGGGTGGGGTGCCAACATTGGTGTCACCCAGCGCGCTATCTGGGCAAAGGCAAGCTCTGGTTGCACAGGACTCTTTTTTTGTGACCAGGACTTACTGTTCATTCACTGGCTTACATCTTTTTTGACGATTTGATGGTAAATTATAGGTTATTGTCTGTGTCATCTTCTTTTTGCATATTTATATAGCTAAAGTGATGTTTACCTTGTTTAATTATTGTGTTTACCTTCCTTATTGACGACAAATATTATAGTAGTTGAAATCTTCTGTACATATATTTACAAGTAGGAGTTCTACACAATTGGGAGGAGCGTGATCTCTGGGCATTTTTTGTCATTTGTACTCCCAAATGGTGAGACGCCTCCCCTGTCCCATTACATTTGCGAGGAATCTCGTATATTCCATAAAGGATCACATACACTCCTCTATGAATGAAAGAACAAGATTTAAAAAAAAAAAAAAAAACAGCAGTGAGCAATGCCAGTCATCTGATTCCTCCCGTCAGAAACTGTTGTGTTTGCCTGGAGTGAAGACCTTCCAAAGTACCAATTTAAGCAAGTCCGCAGAGAATAAGGAATGTATACATCTATGGTGGTAAGCAATCCACGACTCAAGCGTGTGGTTCATCACATTTCCCAAGCAGAGGAATCCTTTTACTGCGAAGGATATTGCAAATTGTTGAAACATTCTTTTCTTTTTTAAATCAGTTTGAAAATGTGAGGAAAATCTGTGTAGCTATCAACATTCCGCCCTGTTGGAATAACTGAAGACATACTTCTTCACAACTCGTCTTTCCCTCACCTGCAAGCGTCCCCGTCTTCTTCTTTGTTAATGTTATTAAAATATGCTTGGGGCCTCGTCGCTGTTCAGCGCTGAGCGCTCTGTTCATTTCCAGCTAAGTTTGCCGTGTACGGCTATCTCCTTACATTCATACATTTACACATACACTCCACCATTTTCACGCACCACTGTGACAGAGCTTTTTCTGAAATTTGCTAGTAAGTTACTAAGTAATCGTTTGTCTTGCCTTGTGCCCATATAAAGTAAATGTTTTATTTCTTAAGGCATTCATGTCCACTTTTTTTCTAGCTTCTTCAAACAGAAACATGTTAGCAGGGAAACTGGCCACCTAAGTTAATTCCCTCAGTGTGGGTCACCGGGCATGCATGGGTTTTCCATGGATTTGGGGAGCCCACGGATGCTTAATTCAAGGTGGTATTGGGGTTTAAGTAAAAATGTAATGTCGATGCTTCTGTCATTTGCTGGCACAACCCACCACTTCCCTGCAGGAAATATATATTAAATAATATGTTTAGCATCTGCACACTCTAAGGAATCTGTCAGTGGATAATTGTTTGAAATGGCCCTTTCTAGGGTGCTTTCCCTCGACTTTTTGCTTTTCTCCTTCCCAGTTTTCCACTGATCTGGATACTAGCCTTAGGACTATGAGCGCGTTTGACACTGGCATTCAGTGCCAATGCGCTGTGCTCGTCATATTTATACTGGTGATTTGTGTATACATGATTGGCTGATTCGAGTTAGCTGTAAGTCCCTTGTCAAGGGGTAAGACATATAACCAGGGCGTGTATCTCAAATGCACCTCTGTGGACCTGCTATTACAAATTACTGAGGTAATCCAAGAAGGCCATAGGACCAGGGTAACATATGGTACGTAAAAACAATGTGGTCCTACTGGCACGTAATCAAAGAAAGATGCAACAATTAGTTAGCAATGTAAGCGAGCGAAAAAACAGGATCAATAAATGAATCACACTTAATTCTGAGTCAATCAGTCACATTAAATTTTATGTATCAAAACGTCAATTATAATATATTAACAAAAATTTCTAGAGTTTATTTCACAGTGGCTGCTCCAAAAAGACTGAAAAGTAAAAGGTTTTTGTAGAAGTGCTCTTGTGTGCAGTGCTCAGAAAGAAAATAAAAAAAGGAAATTAATCTTTCTTTGCCTTGATTATTATTAATCATCCTAGCCTGGATTGACTATTGATACCCCTGTGGGTTGTGGGTTCCATTGAGTCACCACCCACTTATAAACAAGAGGCAAAGAAAGATTGTGTGAATTCATCAAACAGGCTTCTTGGCCCTGGCCAACTGGATTTCCTCATTGCAGAGCCGTTGAACTATGATTACTCTGTGAATCGTTATTAATTTCCTTTTTCTTTTCTTTCTGAGCACTGCACACATGAACACTTCTACAAACACCTTTTTCTTTTCACTCTCTTTGGAGCAACCACTATGAAATAAACTCTAGGAGTTGTTGTTAATATATTATAATTGACGTTTTGATACATAAAATTTAATGTGACTGATTGACTCAGTATTAAGTGTGATTCATTTATTGTTCCTGTTTTTTTGCTTGCCTACATTGCCAACTAATTGTTGCATCTTTCTTTGATTACTTGCCAGTAGGACCACATTGTTTTCACGTACCTCTGTGGGCCTGCAGCACTGGTTGTGCCATCCATAGCGGTAGCTCATTGATTGTGCCACCAGTTTGCCCTGGTGGGGCATGTGAGCACAGGTTACTGTTACTCAGCTTGGCATTTAAAAAGTTACTTGCCAAGGTTCTGCATGTCTCTTGCTATATCAGAGTTCTCCCTGGTCACAGGGTGCGGTGTTGGTAAAAGGTAGGGTATGTGCGTGTGTGTGTTGCATGCAAGGATCGTGAATGGCACCGGATGGTGTGTTCGGTACGACAGGGCCTGCTTCTTGCATTGGATTAGCATGGGGGAATGTAGGGAAAGGCTATTGAGCAGTGCTTCCTACGGGCAGAATAGTAGCAGTATAGTGTTTGGTATTGATGAGTTCATAATGGGGAATCCTCTTCGGTAGTGTGAGTGGATTCGACATTACGGTGGTGGAAATGTCACTTTAAGAAAGTGGGCGTTTCCATGCCCGTGGCTCTGTGTGCCTGTCAGCCTGTCTCCAATTCACATCTGGGTGCTAGGGGCACAGCTGCATCTGTGTATTTCTGATGGAAGGCCATAAGCTAGGGCCTTAAGGGAAAGTGAGGACCTCTGACTCTGTGGGGCCTCTCTGGGATGATTACGTGGGGATGGAATTGGCCCCAGTAAAGATAGTGATCAATCCTCCTGGAGTAGGATGGCAGACAGGACAAAATTTATTGAGGGCCTATGCATTTCAAAAGTGCCCTTTTGAACTGATTGGATCTTCAAAGGCCAATGTGGGTATTCCTTTTGGAGCTATGGCCTCCGAAAGTAGAGACACTTTTGGACTTGGAACCATACTACTCTGGTTCAACTCTGGGACATCAACACGAGGAATCTTTATGGCAGGAGGGACTGCAACTGGACTATCCATAGACTTGTGGTGGCCTGGAGCTTGTCGTGCTCCAGGAAGGGGACTATCACTCGGTGGATTTTGCCTGGATGTTGCTGGCCTGCAGCTAAGTGCGAACTGTCGTGGCCTGGGTCCCTAAGTACTCTCCAAGGGCCGGTTTGCTAGCCTCCTGTCCATAAGATCCCAGGGACACGAAGGATCTCATGATTTCCACAAGATCGTAATGACCGCACAGGGTGCGGCGGAAACGGGTGGAAGTGATCATTGGTCGGGACAAGTACTGTCATGATGTATACCGTCATAACACTGTGCAAAAGAGTGTGCTCATAAAGATCAGCAGCCACCTGAGGTGCCGGGACGTGAGGAGTTTGAGGAGTGTGGGGAAAGCTTGCAGAGTCCGAGGGATCCGTGCGTGCAACCAAGGGGACCTGTGCTAGCGTGCACTCTGGAGTGTGTGGTGTCCGAAAGGTGTTGGGGGAACCTGATCTGGGAGCTGAAACTGTCTTTGACCTCCAGATCAGGAGGACGACAGTGCCTGACATCAGGGCATTTGTCCGAGTTCGCTGGCTCCCTCTCCCTGGACACACGCCACAATGTACTTTGTTGTGGAGAACATTATGACGAGGCCCAAGGGGTTTTGTGTGTCTTGTGGGAACCCACAGCTCACTGTCTGGGGCTATGGCATTACACAACTCCGCTTGAGGGGAAAACATTTCTCCAGACTTGGAAGCGTGCCAGCTTTCTGGGTCACATCCTTTTGTCTACAGGGGGATAGCGATCCCTCACTCATGCAGGTGCTGCTGGGTGCCTGGATGTCTAATCCGTATATGTGAAACTAAGTATCTGTTTCTTTCCATGTTAGGTGGTTCCGACTGTCTAGTCAATGGGGCACCAGCAGGGGCAACATGTATCGCTGGCTGGTGTAGTTGAGTGACTGAGGGGCTGCGTCACAAGGCTTAGTCAAAGACCTGTGACTGTTTGACCTTTCTGCTAATGGGAAAGTTTGACAATTGCATATAACTGTAAAGTGTATATACAATGTGTATATCGTTTTGAATTCAATGGGGAATTCATATAACTGTAAAGTGAATATACAATGTGTATCTCGTTTTGATTTCAGTGTGTGTGTGTAATAAAAGGACAAAGGTTTTATACATACAGTGTGGAGTGTTTTTGTGGCCTGCGCAGTGTGTTCCAGGATGGTGTTGTGCCAATACTTTACACTTGGACCCTGAGGATAAGCCTGACTGCTCGATGCCAAGCTACCCAAGGGTGAGCACAGGTTATTGGACACGTGTTTCATGTTCATCCTATCTGGAACAGTGGATTCTGATTGGCTTAAATGCATTCCCAGCCAGCCCGAAACCACTGGGTCTAGCAATAATCATTGGTGTTTTTAATTGGTTCCTCGAACCAGTGCAGAAAAAATGTTTTTAGGTAGTCTGTAGTATTTCACAAAAGTTAAAAATTCCCTACAGCCTCCCTCCTGCAGTATTATTTGTGCATGGCAAAATGTATCCCATATGTCATCTCCAAATCATCAGGAATGTAAATATTTTCAGTGGGTATGTTAATCCAGGTACAGAACACAGTCCAATTTCAGGAAGTCCGCCATCAATGCTGGTATGAGGGTTCTTTCCTGTGGTCATAGAAATGATATCTTTCAATATGTGCACACCTTACGGTTTCATCTGCGGGTGGCAGTTTTTTTTTAACTCATATTGGTTGACCAAGAGACCACAGAAAATAATACTGCATCAAATTGTTTAGTAAATTTTCCAAACAATAACATTTTTGTTCAACTTGCCTTATGTTTGACCATATATATGCATCGCTTGGTGGCCCAAGTGAGAAAAATGTCACATTTATTGGTTTTCAATGGATTTAAGTAATCCAATACATTAAACCGCATGTAACGAAGATGGGCAATTTTGAAGGGAATTCAAGCAGAAATACTGGCTTGGATATCCCATTGCTTTTGTCACAGTTATCAACTGCCAGGCATAGGGAAAGATATAAAAATCATACATTTTCAATGTCCAGACAATAGTAACCACAATATCTCCCTTGACCTGATAGGTAGGCCTAGTGAGCACCCACCATTAATTCATTTTGCAAGATTATCCTACATTTCTATAATGTTTACCTTCAGCATGCTGGTCTAGGGCAAATTTCATCAAATGAAATTGTTCACCTGGGTCTTTTCAAGAGAGAACATAGCAGACATGCATAGGCAGATTTGGCTTGCAGAAAATCATTGACCTCCCCTCCCCCCATAAAAAATATATTATATTGCACAACATTTGTCACTTCAGAACCCAACTCACTGACTATAGGATAAATGCAAACCATACATATTCAAATTGGGCGTAACAATGAATTTATCATGACTGGCATCTCACATCCGATAGACTGACTATGAAAAAGTGCAGAAAATTGACATTTTCAGAATGTTTACAAAATGTAACAAAAAATTACATTCTTATTTGTGCTCGTATGGGGATCACTTGGGTATCCTGAGTATGAGAATATCAGGTATTATGTGATTTTATGGGTTTGAGGTTTACACTGGTACTAAACTAGATGCAGTATAGGTGGCAAATTCCAGAAAGAAATTCTGGCTTTGTGCTCCTGCTGTTTGTTCGCATATTTCAAACATTGCTGTAGCAGAACTTTCTTTTCCTGATTGGCTGGTCCAGATATGACTATTTTCAGATTTTATCAATGACTTTCAAATTATCATATTTCCCTTCAGCTTTCCTTGCACAGGAGCATCTAGTTAGTGTGACAGTACCAAACATGAACACATTTACGTAGGGATCCTGGCCTTCTCCTCTGCATAACTGAACTCCACTAAGATTTTTAATCCCATATGCCCCAGTCTTCTGTTACTTTGGAAACAAACTCCACAACTGTAGTAAACAAGCATTTGCAATGCAATAGGTCTCACATTTGTGAGTGTTTAGCTATTGGCATTGTAAATGACAATGCCTTTTATTTATGTTTTAAGAAACAACACATAAATAAAAGCCATTGTCAATTTACAATGCCAATAGCTTAAACTCTCTCAAATGTGAGAACTACTGCATTGGGGTATGGGGTGCTTTTACTTAAAAAAAGTTTTTGTTTATTAAGTTGACAAACATATGTTTTTTTTTTGTAAAAGTGCCCCGTGCCGCGCTTTCACTTTAACGCGGCTCGTCTAAAGAAAGGCGTGCGGCCACCATTAAAGTAAAAGCGCGGTATTGTGCACTTTTACAAAAAAAAGCATTTGTTTGTCAAGTTGGCCCTATTGGTAATAAAAATGTAAAAGGCAAAGTGGGCACCCTTGCAGGAAAGCACTTTGTGCCTGCAATAGGGGAAAACCATTAAAGAAAATAGTGCTCACAGACTGTACATAAAACAGACCGTGTAACAACACAAGTAAAAAGTTCAGTCCTTATGGGAGGTTACAAATGCAGAGAAGGCGGTACTAAGGAGGGACTACTAAGCCTATTCACGAATCAAAAGCAACCATTTAGAAACAACAGTAACAGCAGCCGATTGAAAAGATGGGCGGAAAATGGGCGAAGATTCAAGTCCATACCTGAATACAGCATGCCACGCAGAGCAGCACATGCGCCGCCCAGGCTTGATCTAAGAAAAGCATATTATATATATTCTCGATCTAGACAAACAATATTTAAAGGAGATCGGCACATTCTAACGAATCTATTGGTTAGTTGCAGACCTCTTGTACCCTATTGGAGTAACTAGGACAGGCTGCACAGACAAAAACGATTTTTAACTTCCTATAAATATTTCCCAAATGTGACATTTCCCTTCAGCCTCCATTGTGCAGAATCTTTGAATGTGGAAAAGATCAAGCCACATATCTATAAACCTGGGACTTACAGCTGTACCTGAGGTGCATAGGCACATGTAGAGTTGATGGTTTCCAGCTGCACATACTTATTTCCTCTCTAGATTTAATGTTTACAATATAGACCAAGCCCTTTATTCATGTAGGCAATAACCACGTGATTTTAAGAAATAAAAGCACACCATATATTATTTAGTCTTTTGCCTCTAAGGAAGTCATAAGTGTGTGAGGTGCCATGTTGGTACTGATTGGCTGTTCTAGAAGACCACTCTTATCTTTTGTTTTTTGTGGATTCCCTGAAATCATCAAAAATGCTAACAAGACGTAGGTGGCAAAAACTTTATCCACCTGTATCTTCTAAGTGCAAGGACACTTGATATCCATGGAGGCACAGAGACTGTGAGACGTTGTTGATGAACTTGCAAAATGTTTCCTTCAGAAAAGTGTTCTTAGTAAAAATTTAGCATATTACAAAAAATCCATTTTGATGATCGTCAAAGTGAAAATTGTTCACAAGGACATACCGTGCTTAAAAAAGTCACACCAAGTTGCAGTAGGAGACTCGTTTGAGGAGAAAATGCCTTGTCGACACAAAGCATCAGTTTCCCAGTCCCAGCGAGACATTTTCACTCAAATCAGCTACGCATGAGGGGTAGGAATTAAGGGAAGGGGGAGGGGCAGGTGTTAAGCGAAAAAATGAAACTAACGCAAGATTTCACACGTGATAAAAGTTTGAAAGGGGCTAATTGTGAACCAACCTAGACAATACTGCTGTCCTTCCTGAAATATCCTTTTGGTCGTGATGTGGCCAAGAGTCCTGTTTTTTCTAAAGAGCAACATTGTGATTGTAGCGAAAAGAGCAAAACCATTTTCTGAGTCTCATCAGAGAAATACATTTAGTGGTGAGAGATGGAAAACTTGATCCTGATTATCTGCCCAGGAGATTTTGCACAAATAATGCTTCACAAACTTTCATGAGAAGGACACAGGAATATCATATTTACAAATGACTCCTGGATAACCAATTAGGAACAGAAACAAATGTCCTATTCCTAAGACTACAAAGAATGGAAAGTATTGGAACAGTAATTATTTATGATGGTGTGGAGGCCAGCGACCCAATACACAACTGTGCATGTGAAGTATGTCTACCTGCAGAAGACCCAAAGGATCAAAGATCTAGGCCGACTTGGATCTGAAACATCTACGTTTGAAAGGCAGGCCTCATCGAATTATTAGATCTTTGGAAGTTCCATGCAAAGGAACAGAAAATGCATTTTGATGAGTCTTTCTGGTAAGCCATTCAAGGGCAACGAGGCCCCCTACCCATTGTTATAGTCCATAAACTTACCAAATTGAACTTATTTATTCACATAAACGGAACATTTGCTTAAACACACAAGTTATCATTAAGCCTGTGCAAAATTTCCACTAGGCAGATATAATCTTGTGTAATTTGGGAATTTTGCAATACTCAGAAAGTGAGAATTTTTCACCATTTCACATAATGCAAATTTTCATATTTTTTATTTTACCACAGTAGATTAAGAGGGTTGGCCCTGAATGTTGAGCTGTTAACTGTAGCGTTATCAGCTTTGGCAGCAAGAGACACAGACAATAAATCAAACTCATCTGTATAAAGTGAAACCGGCTTCAGGTTGCCAATGAATCTTAAGGGCAAAAGTATCGGTCAGAAGTAGGAAGCCCGAGACATCAGACTGGAATAGATTAAATAAAAATTTGTTTAATGAGCAACCTAGTTTCAGGCCTTTTGTGACTGGAACCTTGGCCATAAATACCCTTCTGTCTTACAGGTATTCCAACTTAATATCGACTCCACAATATCATGCTACCAGAATATCATGGACAAAATATCGAGGCCCAAAATACTGTGAAGGTAAGTTTATACAGGTAAGTATAGATTTACTTTACTTGACTCCATATATTTGTACCTTGATGATATATATATATATATTCCAGACGAAACGAAGTGATGAAGAAAGCACTCCACGAGCCCACTGATCAGGTATCAAATTCATTTATTTGTGCATGACAAAACGACGCGTTTCGACCACGTCCGTGATCTTGGTCATCTATATATATATATCTTCAAGGTTCGCCGACGTGGAGTTAAGAAAAGTAAATCTATACTAACATATATGCACTTGCCTTTTCAATATTTTGATCCTTGATACTTTGGCCACGATATTTTGGTAGTACGATGTTTCTGTTGTTGATATTTTGACATATCATTTTCTGTACATCTGGATATATGTTCATATGTTAGGGTGCTGCTATAACGGGAGCCGAGACATTGCAGGATCTAAATTGTTTTTCTGCAGTTTTCCGCAGAGCAGCACCTTGTGGATCCCATCAATGGTGGAGGACGTATTGACAAAGCAAAGATACATTTTTTATTGTTTGTTTGAAATACGCCAAGGCAACATGTGGCTCAGTATAAGTCCAGTATTTTGTCAATAACCGTAAGTTGCAAAACCACTTTGGGCTTTGCTAATTACTCTATTTCTAAAAGTCTTTTTTCCAGGGTTGAATCATTGAGAAGCTATCATGCAAACATTTTGTGGTGCCATCCTTCCCGATCATAGGTAGAAGTATTCATTAAATAGACACGACTATAAGGGCCTGATTATGGGGCAGGCAGACTGGACTTACCTAATGGAATTCCCTTCTGCCTGAATCTGAATAGTTAGATTTATCCACATCTGTTTTTTCCAGGTGTGAAGCAACTGATTCGGTTTTTCCAGCTGGTTAAAAGAAACGGACAAGTTGCATGAGACTTTGGCTGCAGTAGCAGACAAGTCTAATTCTTGTTTTATCTGCCAGGGCGGAGTATATATATCGTCCCCCACCTGAAAATAAGTTCCTGTTCCCTCCCCGACTTCTCCCGCCCCCTTCCCTCACCCACCAACCCAACCACAGGCCATCACATACATTTACCACTTGATTAGATCTGCTGGTAAATAAAGCAGTAACACTTCATGAATGGTGTATTGCAGGTGGTTTATGACCTGAAAAATTAGTTTCACATTATGTTTCTCAATTCTTTCGGGTTTTAATCGCAATTGCATGGTATTGGTGAGAAATTACCAAACAGTCATAGTAAAATCGCCTGCAGTTTTATAGTTACCCCTGTACCATGCAATTTATAATCAGGGTCTAATTATTGTAGTCCACACTGGAATAATATTATCAGAATTGCTATACTCATACTGCTGACGCACACTGCTGGGGATCAAGTTGCATTTTGTAAAGCTTTAACACCACATGTAATGCCACCTTAACGGCTGGACCCCTCTAGTGTGCACTTCTGGAGTCTGTTCCCTCATCCCTCCCTAGCTACCTCATGAATATAACTGATTTAAATGCAGGGGATGAGCATAATCCATTGTATTAAATTCTGCCTATATTTTTTGGTTCAATTCTCACATGGCAAGGAGAGATCCCAATATTTATACTATGTAAAGGTCTGTCTGAAAATGTTTACCAAAAATGACAAGCAGTCCTGTGCTGCAACATGAATTAGATATCTACACAAAACATTTTCAGGAATGAAGGCATCTCATATCATAACAAAGAATGATAGTCAGCTTTATTGATTTCATACCAGTTCCTATGGTCAGCTGACTCAGTGGTTTCAGCTTAAACTTTGATGATTGACACAAAAGTCAGCAAAAAGAGAACCCAACTCTAGCAATAAAACAATTGTTGTTCTGGTGCTGGAAATGGCCAGTGAGCATCCATTTTTAATATTAGTTTAGGGCTTGAAGGTACACCACAAAACCAGGGCTCCCAGCAATGCTGGAGGAAGCACAAGTTAGAGGTAAAGTGAAACAGAAGGATGTCACAATCAACAGTCATGTACTATCAGGGTGCTAAGAGGATATGGAAGGTGGGTTACCACCTCACAGGTGAAACCGAAGTGTGTTGGCTTATTTCAAAGGGTTGTATGCTGGTCACAATTGTATAGTGCATGTGACACCTCCTGGTCCAGGGACACCCACTATAACTGTTGTGGCCACCAAGTTTACAAAGTCAGGTGTTTGACAGTACATCCCAATGGGCTGGTCTTTTTTAGTATGTTTATGGAGATGCAGAAATTTGGTGCCCAAAGCTTTGAGGGCAGGGGGCAGTCACAAGTGTTAAAATGTAATAGAACTGCAATGAACAAACATAATTTAAGACTGTAGGCAAAAGGAAACAAATTTGTCAAATAACCGCATATAAATAGACTTTGAAAGCACATTGCAATCTATCTGGAACAATCCAAAAGGCTCTGGAACAAGCCAGAAGGTTCAGGGACAAACCAGAAGGTTCTGGAACAAGCCAGTAAATAGACATTGACAGTACATGGCATTCAATCTGGAACAAGCCAGAAGGTTCTAAAAACAGCCATGTGATGGTGGTAGGCATCTTTGATTTCAGGAGGGTATAAATACCATTCCTTCGAACACACCCTTTGCTAGGCAATAGAAGTTCCAGTGAAGACATCACCTGCGTTTCTCCCGCCAACCCAGTTTACCTGCGCATCGAGGAAACCTTCCTCTGTGAACCTTGCGCTTCCTGGAGAGAGTTTTCGATGATCTGCAACAGAAGAAAGAGAAAAGAGAAAGCTAAGTACATTTAGGGCCTAATTACGAGTCTGGTGGTCCTCGGACCAGCAGACCTATGGTGGGGTGGCAGGGTCCGCCACATTACGACCTTGGTGGTTGTGCCACCCTGGGACCACTGACCCTGCCAGGGAACTGCCTTTTCCATTGGCGGTGTCGCAGTGGTCAAGAGGCATCACTATGCTTGGCGGGGCCATCACAGTCCTGCCAAGCATATTACGACTTGTCTCGCCGCCACTAATTTCATGGAGGTCTTTCCTCCATGAAAGCAGTGGCGGTGAGGAAAGAAAGGGGACCCTACAGGGGCCCCCTGTGCCTCACTCCATGTGGAGGCACACAGGGCGGCACAATATGTGCCCTCCTGTGTGCATGCACCCCCAGTTCCAGCACAGCATGGACTTCACAGTCATGCCGTGCTGGACTTCCTTTGATGTTCCCATTGCGGTGCCTATTAGATAGGCACCACCCTGGGAACACCAAAGAAATCGCCCGCCAATTACTAAAGAAGTAATTATACGGCGGGCAGTTCTCACAAGGGTTTGGCATTGCGGCTGCGGAGCAGTCCCGCCACTGCATCGTTAAACTTGTAATCGGGCCGATAATGTTTACCTCCTTCATGCGCGCATTCAAGTCAGGAATTTGAGACAAAGGAATCATGATGGAGCATCAGTAAAGAACTTGGTGGACAAAAATGTAAGCTACTTGATTATTTATAAGGTACTTAATTATCATTTGGTGAATCACGCAATCTGTGCTAACCAGAGAGAGACATTAAGGAAACCATGCAGCATGTGCCAATTCCAGAGACTAGTTTAATTCTAGTGAAGAAACAACTAGAAGAGAAAGAACTAATGTTTTAAAGGATTCTCGTTTCAATTAACAGATATATTGAGTTTAGATTGAGAAAGAAAGTGTAAATGATTTAAACTGTAAATCAAAAGCTGTAAAGGTTTTATTTTTAAACTAAATATTTGTTCTTGTTGTTGTTCAGGCACTTTCACACTGAGAGGCAGATGACAGATGAGCCTGAAGGGTGATACAAACAAGCTGTCATACAGTCAGCGGTTAGCTGTCTTCTTATTTTGTCCCATTCCTCTTGGAGTTCCTCCAGAATGAGTGCTGTGTACAACTCGCTTGGTTGAGCATCAGGGGGTGTGAAAGGACAAGCATAAGGCATTGCTCCTGCCGGGCCGGTTATTACAGTTTAGTCACTCTCTGTTCAGTAATCATGGTATCTGACAATAACAGAGTTCACCAATCAAGGAATGTGTCAAGTAAACAAGTGTGGTTCATTGTGGTTGGGATGCGACTCTCCCCTGCAAGGAAAACAGGCATGTTCTCTTGCCCTGAGTGCCTGCATGTCAAGTAGATTTCCTAACTTTTGTTTTGGCCCTGCCACCACCCTAAAGTAGCATGTATGCCTAGGCATAGGTCTATCACTGTTCTGTTATCTGGAGGGGTGCCCCAATGCATGCCATGATATTAGGCATAGGAAATGCTGTCCATGCCTTGGGAATGTCACATAAAGCAGTGGTGAAGTGCATTGAGTTTTAGTGAATCATTACTCATGACCAGACCTTTTTGCTGTGTTAGAGTGTGGTCTACTCACCCCACTCGTGTAAATGCTATGCTGGATGTGAATCCAAAGCCCTTGCAGACATTTTTTGTGCATGCGGGTTCACCCCTGCAACAGCGAGAGAAAGAGGAGGATGAGAAATTTGAAGTGGGCCAGTTGTTGGAGTATGGGTTTCTGCCAGAGCTAGAGGCTGCTGAAGTTGCTAAAGGGTAGAGGCTGCTGAAGCTGCTGAAAGAACTACTTGGGAGGAACTCTACTAGACACAAGTTGAGTGGCCTACATTTGTGGAACTTCAGAAGGAAGCCTAGGAACAGGTCTGCAAAGAAGGTGCTAAAAGAAATTATGCCAGGTAGACGGGTGCATTGCTCCTTAGTGAGCCCATGAATCCTGAGGAAGGTGCTCTCAAGAAGCTAGTGATTTCCATAGTGCACAGGAATTTCATGAATTGCCTTTAGTAGGTCACTTGGACATACAAAAAAGACCAAGGATAGGTTGGACTGTTTGTTTTATTGGCCAGAGATGTGCCTAGAAACAGAGAGGCTCTGTATAACCTGCCCTACTTGCCAATTGAGTAGGAGGTCAGAAGGTAAGACAAAGGCACTGTAGTAGGTGTTTCATTTGAGCTGGTGGGCATAGCTATTGTTGGTCCATTTCAACCACCCAACATCAAGCAACAAGTGTTAAAATGTAATGGAACTGTAACGAACAAACATAATGGCTTGGCTGTGGTGGATCATACACCCAGGTATCCAGAGGTGGTACCTCTGAGAAGTACAACTTCTATGGTAGTAGATGGGGGCCTATCATTTATCATTTTTGGGTTGAAGTTCTAAATACTGTGATTTCCTACCAGGGAACAACTTTATCTCCCCTTTTGTGAGAATGGTGAGGGGGCAAGCTCGCCTGACCTACCACTCCTCCTCGGCTTTCCATCCATAGACCAATGAGTTGGTGGAAAAGTTTAACAAGGCCCTTAAGAACGTGGTGGGCCCTCTGCTAGAGGACCTCAGGAAGTTGTGGAATATTCTCCTTCCTCGTCTCTTGTTCATCTACAGAGAAATTTCATAGAAAGAATTTGTGGTCAGTTCCGTCAAACGCCTGTTGGTGTACCCAGAGCATCACCCATTCACCTTAATCAGAGAAGGTTGGAATGGCACATCAAAGTCATCTCAGAGGATAGAAAGGAAGTTGATGTTTAAATACATGAGCTAGTCAAAGAAAAACACCCAGGTAAACCAATAGCTGATGTAGGAATGGTATGACAAAAAAGCAATCCCTACTCAGTGCCAGTAGACTCAGGAGGTGTTGGTGCTGAAACCTCTTTGTCCTAGAACTTTGGAGGATAAAAGATGCAGGCCATACAAGGTAGAGCAGAAAATATCTGAAGGGAAATACTTGGTGAATACAGGAGCCCAAGATGGTGTCCCATTTCAACAGGGTTAAACCTTACCTCCTGAGAGATTTTACAGTGAACATCCTGACAATGGGCGATGAGGAAGATAGTGACCCTCTTCCTGACCTACTCCACACTGATGAGAAAAATGGAAAATGGTTCTGTGGATGGGGTACAACTTGCCCCTGAACTAACTCCTGAGCAGCAAAAAGAGTCTAGAGAGATGCTGGAACAATTTTCCCATCTCTTTTAGCTGACATCCGGGTTAGCACCTGTGTACATACATAGACACAGAAGATAACTTGCTAGGTAAGAGTAAGGTATACAAGATGTCAGACCAAGTGTAGGAATGCAAAAAATTGAAGGTTGCTAAAATATTGGATATGGGAGCATTGCGATGGTCCTTGAACTGCTCTAGTAGCATTCTTCCTTGAAAATATCAGTTCACACCAACGCGTTTCAGTCCTCCAAGGCCTTAATCACGGTAGGTGAGTCTTTTTACCATTGCACTTTTATACAATTCACATTAGCCTTCAATGCGGCATTGTGGGAGATGTAGTGCATGTTATCATTGAGATTATATTTACAATATGTACATGGTATACTCAAATTGTTTGTGGTGATATTGTTTGTATAGTACATGTACATTTTCAAACATCATTATAAATTTATTTTTACTTCAATTTGTATGCAATCGTTTTACTAAGTCTTTCTTTTGAGTCCATTAGTAGGTATTTTTCGTTTTTGTATCCAACTACAGTCAAAGAGTGTTAATTTGTGTTATTCATTACCATACGTATGGTGCAAATTTCTTTTCCTCAGGTTGTTGGGATTAGTGCCCGTAGGATTCAGTTTATGCACTAAAAGATCCTTTTGTATTCTTGGTTTGGTTCGGTCTTTCAGTTTATTGTTTCATATTATGTTATTCCAAATGTACATGCAGTTCTTCATCGTTATTGATCCCATGAGGAGTCTTGGTTCTTAATCTGATTATGTACTTAGATTCCATTTGACGCAGTGTTCGAGTTCTGTCACCTCCTCTCTCATTGCTTTGTATTGCATGTATCCCGAAGAAACTCATGGCTCTCCAATCACTCTTTTGACATGCCATCATGTGTTTTGCAGTGGCATATGATGCATCTTTGTTTTTACGGCTCGTACATGTTCGAGTATTCTCTTTTTTAGCATACAAATGGTGCTTCCAATATACTGCATACCGCATTTGCACTTTATGAAGTATATTACAAATTTTGTGGAGCGAGTGATTTTATGTTTGATTCCGATTGTATTTCCCTGAAAATCTTGTATGCTTTTTCGATTTTCTCCGATTTTGCACGCCTTGCATGCATTGCATTTTACAAATCCATGCTGTTGTTTTTGTAGCCAATTAGTCGATGTTTCTTCTTGGAAGTGACTTCTTACCACTAGATCTTTTATTGATTTTGTTTTCCTGTATGTAACTAGTGGACGTGATCCAAATAAGGAGCCAATGTCGGGATCATTTGCTATTAGGTGCCAATATTTCTGGATCTTTTTTATGATTATTCCACTTTCTTTACTGTAAGTGATGATACATCCAGGAGTTTCCTGCACTTTGGAACTTCCTGCTACTTGTTCCTGTTTTGTAACTAGCGTTTCAGTTCGAGTTTTTTTACGAATTTTTTGTCTACTTCTCCGTAGCGTGGTTTCCTTATATCCTCTCGCCGTTAGTCTTAGTGACGTTTCTCTGATATTTTCCTCCATATCGCATTCTTTTGAGCAGTTTCTTTTCATTCTCATGAACTCACCATATGGGATGCTTTCAAGAAGGGTTCTCGGATGGAAACTAGTTCCATGCAAAATGCTGTTCGTTGATGTTTCCTTTCGGTACAGTGTTGAGTGAATTTGATCTTCTTCAATATATATCCAGGTGTCCAAGAATGCAATGTCACACCACCCTGGGAACACCAAAGAAATCGCCCGCCAATTACTAAACAAGTAATTATACGGCGGGCAGTTCTCACAAGGGTTTGGCATTGCGGCTGCGGAGCAGTCCCGCCACCGCATCGTTAAACTTGTAATCGGGCCCATAATGTTTACCTCCTTCATGCGCGCATTCAAGTCAGGAATTTGAGACAAAGGAATCATGATGGAGCATCAGTAAAGAACTTGGTGGACAAAAATGTAAGCTACTTGATTATTTATAAGGTACTTAATTATCATTTGGTGAATCACGCAATCTGTGCTAACCAGAGAGAGACATTAAGGAAACCATGCAGCATGTGCCAATTCCAGAGATTAGTTTAATTCTAGTGAAGAAACAACTAGAAGAGAAAGAACTAATGTTTTAAAGGATTCTCATTTCAATTAACAGATATATTGAGTTTAGATTGAGAAAGAAAGTGTAAATGATTTAAACTGTAAATCAAAAGCTGTAAAGGTTTTATTTTTAAACTAAATATTTGTTCTTGTTGTTGTTCAGGCACTTTCACACTGAGAGGCAGATGACAGATGAGCCTGAAGGGTGATACAAACAAGCTGTCATACAGTCAGCGGTTAGCTGTCTTCTTATTTTGTCCCATTCCTCTTGGAGTTCCTCCAGAATGAGTGCTGTGTACAACTCGCTTGGTTGAGCATCAGGAGTGTGAAAGGACAAGCATAAGGCATTGCTCCTGCCGGGCCGGTTATTACAGTTTAGTCACTCTCTGTTCAGTAATCATGGTATCTGACAATAACAGAGTTCATCAATCAAGGAATGTGTCAAGTAAACAAGTGTGGTTCATTGTGGTTGGGATGCGACTCTCCCCTGCAAGGAAAACAGGCATGTTCTCTTGCCCTGAGTGCCTGCATGTCAAGTAGATTTCCTAACTTTTGTTTTGGCCCTGCCACCACCCTAAAGTAGCAGGTATGCCTAGGCATAGGTCTATCACTGTTCTGTTATCTGGAGGGGTGCCCCAATGCATGCCATGATATTAGGCATAGGAAATGCTGTCCATGCCTTGGGAATGTCACATAAAGCAGTGGTGAAGTGCATTGAGTTTTAGTGAATCATTACTCATGACCAGACCTTTTTGCTGTGTTAGAGTGTGGTCTACTTACCCCACTCGTGTAAATGCTATGCTGAATGTGAATCCAAGGCCCTTGCAGACATTTTTTGTGCATGCGGGGTCACCCCTGCAACAGCGAGAGAAAGAGGAGGATGAGAAATTTGAAGTGGGCCAGTTGTTGGAGTATGGGTTTCTGCCAGAGCTAGAGGCTGCTGAAGTTGCTAAAGGGTAGAGGCTGCTGAAGCTGCTGAAGGAACTACTTGGGAGGAACTCTACTAGACACAAGTTGAGTGGCCTACATTTGTGGAACTTCAGAAGGAAGCCTAGGAACAGGTCTGCAAAGAAGGTGCTAAAAGAAATTATGCCAGGTAGACAGGTGCATTGCTCCTTAGTGAGCCCATGAATCCTGAGGAAGGTGCTCTCAAGAAGCTAGTGATTTCCATAGTGCACAGGAATTTCATGAATTGCCTTTAGTAGGTCACTTGGACATACAAAAAAGACCAAGGATAGGTTGGACTGTTTGTTTTATTGGCCAGAGATGTGCCTAGAAACAGAGAGGCTCTGTATAACCTGCCCTACTTGCCAATTGAGTAGGAGGTCAGAAGGTAAGACAAAGGCACTGTAGTAGGTGTTTCATTTGAGCTGGTGGGCATAGCTATTGTTGGTCCATTTCAACCACCCAACATCAAGCAACAAGTGTTAAAATGTAATGGAACTGTAACGAACAAACATAATGGCTTGGCTGTGGTGGATCATACACCCAGGTATCCAGAGGTGGTACCTCTGAGAAGTACAACTTCTAGGGTAGTAGATGGGGCCTATCATTTATCATTTTTGGGTTGAAGTTCTAAATACTGTGATTTCCTACCAGGGAACAACTTTATCTCCCCTTTTGTGAGAACGGTGAGGGGGCAAGCTCGCCTGACCTACAACTCCTCCTCGGCTTTCCATCCATAGACCAATGAGTTGGTGGAAAAGTTTAACAAGGCCCTTAAGAACTTGGTGGGCCCTCTGCTAGAGGACCTCAGGAAGTTGTGGAATATTCTCCTTCCTCGTCTCTTGTTCATCTACAGAGAAATTTCATAGAAAGAATTTGTGGTCAGTTCCGTCAAACGCCTGTTGGTGTACCCAGAGCATCACCCATTCACCTTAATCAGAGAAGGTTGGAATGGCACATCAAAGTCATCTCAGAGGATAGAAAGGAAGTTGATGTTTAAATACATGAGCTAGTCAAAGAAAAACACCCAGGTAAACCAATAGCTGATGTAGGAATGGTATGACAAAAAAGCAATCCCTACTCAGTGCCAGTAGACTCAGGAGGTGTTGGTGCTGAAACCTCTTTGTCCTAGAACTTTGGAGGATAAAAGATGCAGGCCATACAAGGTAGAGCAGAAAATATCTGAAGGGAAATACTTGGTGAATACAGGAGCCCAAGATGGTGTCCCATTTCAACAGGGTTAAACCTTACCTCCTGAGAGATTTTACAGTGAACATCCTGACAATGGGCGATGAGGAAGATAGTGACCCTCTTCCTGACCTACTCCACACTGATGAGAAAAATGGAAAATGGTTCTGTGGATGGGGTACAACTTGCCCCTGAACTAACTCCTGAGCAGCAAAAAGAGTCTAGAGAGATGCTGGAACAATTTTCCCATCTCTTTTAGCTGACATCCGGGTTAGCACCTGTCTACATACATAGACACAGAAGATAACTTGCTAGGTAAGAGTAAGGTATACAAGATGTCAGACCCAGTGTAGGAATGCAAAAAATTGAAGGTTGCTAAAATATTGGATATGGGAGCATTGCGATGGTCCTTGAACTGCTCTAGTAGCATCCTTCCTTGAAAAGGAACCACAGACTTGTGTTTTTGTGTTGACTTCCAGGCCCTAATGAGCTGACCAAGATGCATATTTATATATATATATATATATATATACATATATATATTAAAGAACAAAATTGCGCTGCACTCTAGAAGCCCGATTTTAAAGCTTTTTATTCAGCTATATCAGTTCACACCAACGCGTTTCAGTCCTCCAAGGCCTTAATCACGGTAGGTGAGTCTTTTACCATTGCACTTTTATACAATTCACATTAGCCTTCAATGCGGCATTGTGGGAGATGTAGTGCATGTTGTTATCATTGAGATTATATTTACAATATGTACATGGTATACTCAAATTGTTTGTGGTGATATTGTTTGTATAGTACATGTACATTTTCAAACATCATTACAAATTTATTTTTACTTCAATTTGTATGCAATCGTTTTACTAAGTCTTTCTTTTGAGTCCATTAGTAGGTATTTTTCGTTTTTGTATCCATCTACAGTCAAAGAGAGTTAATTTGTGTTATTCATTACCATACGTATGGTGCAAATTTCTTTTCCTCAGGTTGTTGGGATTAGTGCCCGTAGGATTCAGTTTATGCACTAAAAGATCCTTTTGTATTCTTGGTTTGGTTCAGTTCTTACAGTTTATTGTTTCATATTATGTTATTCCAAATGTACATGCAGTTCTTCATCGTTATTGATCCCATGAATAGTCTTGGTTCTTAATCTGATTATGTACTTAGATTCCATTTGACGCTGTGTTCGAGTTCTGTCACCTCCTCTCTCATTGCTTTGTATTGCATGTATCCCGAAGAAACTCATGGCTCTCCAATCACTCTTTTGACATGCCATCATGTGTTTTGCAGTGGCATATGATGCATCTTTGTTTTTTACGGCTCGTACATGTTCGAGTATTCTCTTTTTTAGCATACAAATGGTGCTTCCAATATACTGCATACCGCATTTGCACTTTATGAAGTATATTACAAATTTTGTGGAGCGAGTGATTTTATGTTTGATTCCGATTGCATTTCCCTGAAAATCTTGTATGCTTTTTCGATTTTCTCCGATTTTGCACGCCTTGCATGCATTGCATTTTACAAATCCATGCTGTTGGTTTTGTAGCCAATTAGTCGATGTTTCTTCTTGGAAGTGACTTCTTACCACTAGATCTTTTATTGATTTTGTTTTCCTGTATGTAACTAGTGGACGTGATCCAAATAAGGAGCCAATGTCGGGATCATTTGCTATTAGGTGCCAATATTTCTGGATCTTTTTATGATTATTCCACTTTCTTTTCTGTAAGTGATGATACATCCAGGAGTTTCCTGCACTTTGGAACTTCCTGCTACTTTTTCCTGTTTTGTAACTAGCGTTTCATTTCGAGTTTTTTTACGAATTTTTTGTCTACTTCTCCGTAGCGTGGTTTCCTTGTATCCTCTCGCTTTTAGTCTTAGTGATGTTTCTCTGATATTTTCCTCCATATCGCATTCTTTTGAGCAGTTTCTTTTCATTCTCGTGAACTCACCATATGGGATGCTTTCAAGAAGGGTTCTCGGATGGAAGCTAGTTCCATGCAAAATGCTGTTCGTTGATGTTTCCTTTCGGTACAGTGTTGAGTGAATTTGATCTTCTTCAATATATATCCAGGTGTCCAAGAATGCAATGTTTTTTCTACTCGTGGTGCAAGTGAAACTCAGACCCATATTATTTTCATTCAGTATTTTGAAATATTCTTTGAATTCTCTCTCTGTTCCATTCCATATTATAAATAAATTATCATTAAATCTGACCCACAAAATAATTTTATCAATTTGTGCTTGATTCCGTATATTCCAGGCTATTTCCTTCTCCCACCATCCCATTGTAATATTAGCGTAGTTGGGCGAAAAGGAAATGCCCATGGCAATCCCACAGTTTTGTTTATACAGATCATGATTAAACAGAAAAATGTTGTTGGTCAGACATATTTCTATCATGGATAGTAGCATTTTAGTGTGTTCTAATTCAGATATGTTTTTTATTGTAAAAATAAGTACAAGCCTTTAGTCACACTTGATGTTCAATCGATGTGTACAAGGAAACCACATCTATGGTTGCTAATATGTAGTCTTCATTCCAAGTTATTCCAGTTAGAATCCTTAGGAAATCTCCTGTGTCACGGATGTAAGAACTCATATTCTGTGCAATAGGCACCAAAAAATAGTCTACATATTCTGACAATTTCTCATAAAGTGAATTACATGAGGAAACAATTGGTCGACCTGGTGGATTGATCAGAGACTTGTGTATTTTAGGCAAGAAGCAAATTGTTGGAATGGTGGGTAGATCGTTTGTTAAAAATTTCAACTCATTTTGATCAATCAGATTTCTTTCATGCCAGTTTTTTAGCTTTGTATTTAGACTTATTGTCATTTCATTGATTGGATTTTTTTTAAGCTTGGTGTATTTAGTGACATCATTTAATTGTCTATATTCTTCCTCTTTGTAGGAATCCTTGTCCATCGGGACAATATTTCCACCCTTGTCCGCGGGTTTAATTATTAATGTTTTGTTCTCCATCAATGATTTCAAGGCCTTCCTTTCTTTGCATGTTAAATTTTCTTTCTGATTTGGAAGTTTGATTTTTTTCCATTTTGTCTAATTCTGCTGTTATTGCTTCCGCAAATAGGTCAAATTTATTTCCAGGTGACACTGCCGGGCAGAACCTCGACTTTTTCTTTAGGCTGGTAGGGAGATGTCTATCGGTTTCTAGAGATAGTTCTTGGAGGATTTGGTTTTCCGATCTTTCACCTTCTTCTAAATCGAGCATTAGTTCAAACATACTTTTCAATTCTGGAATTTGATCAATAGTTAATTCAGTATTGTCCTGCTCAATAGTTTCTTGTGATATATCTTCTTCTCCTGATTTCTTCGCATTCACTTTTGCCAATTTTAATTTTCTTTGTGTATTTATACAGGTCGATTTTAGTTTGGGTATAATCAAAATAATTTTCCGGGCAAAAGGAGAGTCCTTTATGTAATAATGACCTCTCTTCCTCTATTAGCTGATGTTTTGATAGATTTATTATTAAATTAATGTCTGTTATTTCTTCAGACTGCGCAGTTGATATTTTCTTCTTCCTTCTTATCTTCTTGTCTTTCTTGATTTTGAGGATTTCGAGTCTCCTCTGCCTCTGCCTCGTCCTCTGTTTGTTCCTCTCCCCTGCTCTCCTCCTTTGCATTGTTTGGTCGATATGCATCAACCGCATTCTTCTAAAAAGTCGGTTTCATGGCTGAGCTTGCACCAGTTGGTGTCTCTCCTCGCTTATGTCGGATTCGCCAGAATTTTCACAGTCGTGCTGTGTTTATTTGTTGAGTAGTTTCTTTTAATGCATCGAATTTTTTGCAAATGTTAATATTCTTCCATGCTGGGAGTCTGCCTGATCTCTCTTAAATTTCCTTTGCTCCCACTCTTGGATTTCTATCTCATATCTTTCTAAGCGTATTTCCATCTCTTTGCGTAATTTGTTAATTTCCTCTTTATTTGGGTGTGATTTAATTTGTGTTTCCACCTCTTCAATGTTTTTAGTTATCTCATCCATTATCGATTTTTGCGTGTTTTATGAGTATTCTCATCATGTTCATTGAACATTCCATATTGTTTTGCCCCCATTCCTCCAGTAAAGCTGCTTTCGTGTCAGGGTGTGTGGGCATCGTGAAGATCCGCAATCCTCTAGGGACTCGATTTGCCTCTAAGTATTTTTCTAGGGGTATGTGCTTCCCAGCTTTTATCTATCTTCTTTATATAAGCTGTTCCACTTGGAATATGAGTTGTTTTGGCATTTGCCCTGATTTCTGAGTGCTACTTTCTCCTGTTAAATTAACTGTCGCATCACTGCGTGCCGGACTGAAACATTGTTGCCACTTTTAAAGCGCGCTTTGCTTACCACGCTTGCATTATGTCTGTGTTTTTAACTTTTTCACCACAGTCAGTCTGATTTTCCTCACTGAACCGATACAAAGGGAAAGCCTTTTAACCCCCTGTGCTTTTGCCTTCAGGTTTCAGCCTCACTGTTCTCGTGTCTTCCTCACAGTCTTCGTGTTTCCTCACAATAAACACAAGAGAAAAGAAGAAATCACTGACGTGTCTGAGCGCCAAAGGTTGGGGTCAGAAGGCACCGGCCGTACGGGAGTCTCCACGGAGGTGAGTGAATGTCACAATGATGAATGTGAGCCACGAGACGGCCTAACACTGTTCGTTTGAATTGAAAGTCAACCCGGTATACGATACCGGTGACATGAGAACAGTGAGGCTGAAACCTGAAGGCAAAAGCACAGGGGGTTAAAAGGCTTTCCCTTTGTATCGATTGAGTGAGGAAAATCAGACTGACTATGGTGAAAAAGTTAAAAACACAGACATAATGCAAGCGTGCTTTAAAAGTGGCAACAATGTTTCAATCCGGCACGCAGTCGACAGTTAATTTAACAGGAGAAAGTAGCACTCAGGAGAATCAAGGCCAAATACCAAAACAACTCATATTCCAAGTGGAACGCTTATATAAAAAAGGAGATAAATAAAAGCTGGGAAGCCATAGCCCTAGAAAAATACTTAGAGGCAAATTGAGTCCCAAGAGGATTACGGATCTTCACGATGCCCACACACCCTGACACGAAAGCAGGTTTACTGGAGGAATGGGGACAAAACAATATGGAATGTTCAATGAACATGATGAGAATACTCATAAAGCACGCAAAAATCGATTTGGATGAGATAACTAAAAACATTGAAGAGGTGGAAACACAAATTAAATTACACCCAAATAAAGAGGAAATGAACAAATTACGCAAAGAGATGGAAATACGCTTAGAAAGATATGATATAGAAATCCAAGAGCGGAAGCAAAGGAAATTTAAGAGAGATGAGGCAGACTACCAGCATGGAAGAATATTAACATTTGCAAAAAGATTCGATGTATTAAAAAGAAACTACTCAACAAATAAACACAGCACGACTGTGGAAATTACGAGCGAATCCGACATAAGCGAGGGAGAGACACCAACTGGTGCAAGCTCAGCCATGAAACCGACTTTTTTAGAAGAAATGCGGTTGATGCATATCGACCAAACAATGCAAAGGGGGAGAGGCAGGGGGAGAGGAACAAACAGAGGACGAGGCAGAGGCAGAGGAGACTCGAAATCCTCAAAAATCAAGAAAGACAAGAAGATAAAGAAGGAAGAAGAAAATATCAACTGCGCAGTCTGAAGAAATAACAGACATTAATTTAATAATAAATCTATCAAAACATGAGCTAACAGAGGAAGAGAGGTCATTATTAAATAAAGGACTCTCCTTTTGCCCGGAAAATCATTTTGATTATACCCAAACACAAAATCGACCTGTATAAATACACAAGAAAATTAAAATTGGCAAAAGTGAATGCGAAGAAATCAGGAGAAGATATATCACAAGAAACTATTGAGCAGGACAATACTGAATTAACTATTGATCAAATTCCAGAACTGAAAATTATGTTTGAACTAATGCTCGATTTAGAAGAAGGTGAAAGATCGGAAAACCAAATCCTCCAAGAACTATCTCTAGAAACCAATAGACATCCCCCACCGGCCTAAAGAAAAAGTTGAGGTTCTGCCCGGCAATGTCACCTGGAAATAAATTTGACCTATTTGCGGAAGCAATAACAGGAGAATTAGACAGAATGGAAAAAATCAAACATCCAAATCGGAAAGAAAATTTAACATGCAAAGAAAGGAAGGCCTTGAAATCATTGATGGAGAACAAAACATTAATAATTAAACCCGCAGACAAGGGTGGAAATATTGTCCTGATGGACAGGGATTCCTACAAAGAGGAAGCATATAGACAATTAAATGATGTCACTAAATACACCAAGCTTCAAAAAAATCCAATCAATGAAATGACAATAAGTCTAAATACAAAGCTAAAAAACTGGCATGAAAGAAATCTGATTGATCAAAATGAGTTGAAATTTTTAACAAACGATCTACCCACCATTCCAACAATTTACTTCCTGCCTAAAATACACAAGTCTCTGATCAATTCACCAGGTCGACCAATTGTTTCCTCATGTAATTCACTTTATGAGAAATTGTCAGAATATGTAGACTATTTTTTGGCGCCTATGGCACAGAATATGAGTTCTTACATCCGTGACACAGAGATTTCCTAAGGATTCTAACTGGAATAACTTGGAATAAAGACTACATATTAGCAACCATAGATGTGGTTTCCTTGTACACATCGATTGAACATCAAGTGGGACTAAAAGCTTGTACTTATTTTTTACAACAAAGAAACATATCTGAATTAGAACACACTAAAATGCTACTATCCATGATAGAAATATGTCTGACCAACAACATTTTTCTGTTTAATCATGATCTATATAAACAAAACTGTGGGACTGCCATGGGCATTTCCTTTTCGCCCAACTACGCTAATATTACAATGGGATGGTGGGAGAAGGAAATAGCCTGGAATATACGGAATCAACCACTAATTGATAAAATAATTTTGTGGGTCAGATTTATTGACGATTTATTTATAATATGGAATGGAACAGAGAGAGATTTCAAAGAATATTTCAAAATACTGAATGAAAATAATGTGGGTCTGAGTTTCACTTGCACCACGAGTAGAAAAACATTGCATTCTGGGACACCTGGATATATATTGATGAAGATCAAATTCACTCAATACTGTACCAAAAGGAAACATCAACGAACATCATTTTGCATGGAACTAGTTTCCATCCGAGAACCCTTCTTGAAAGCATCCCATATGGTGAGTTCACGAGAATGAAAACATACTGCTCAAACAAATGCGATATAGAGGAAAAAATCAGAGAAACGTCACTAAGTCTAAAAGCCAGAGGATACAAGGAAACCACGCTACGGAGAAGTAGACAAAAAATTCGTAACAAAACTTGAACTGAAACGCTAGTTACAAAACAGGAAGAAGTAGCAGGAAGTTCCAAAGTGCAGGAAACTCCTCGATGTATCATCACTTACAGTAAAGAAAGTGGAATAATCCTAAAAAAAGATCCAGAAATATTGGCACCTATTAGCAAATGATCCCGACATTGGCTCTTTACTTGGATCACGTCCACTAGTTACATGCAGGAAAACAAAATCAATAAAAGATCTAGTGGTAAGAAGTCACTTCCAAGAAGAAACATCGACTAATTGGCTACAAAAACAACATGCAAGGCGTGCAAAATCGGAGAAAATCGAAAAAGCATACAAGATTTTCAGGGAAATACAATCGAAATCAAACATAAAATCACTCGCTCCACAAAATTTGTAATATACATCATCAAGTGCAAATGCGGTATGCAGTATATTGGAAGCACCATTTGTATGCTAAAAAAGAGAATACTCGAACATGTACGAGCCGTAAAAAACAAAGATGCATCATATGCCACTGCAAAACACATGATGGCATGTCAAAAGAGTGATTGGAGAGCCATGAGTTTCTTCGGGAGACATGCAATACAAAGCAATGAGAGAGGAGGTGACAGAACTCGAACACTGCGTCAAATGGAATCTAAGTACATAAACAGATTAAGAACCAAGACTCCTCATGGGATCAATAACGATGAAGAACTGCATGTACATTTGGAATAACATAATATAAAACAATAAACTGAAAGAACTGAACCAAACCAAGAATACAAAAGGATCTCTTAGTGCATAAACTGAATCCTACGGGCACTAATCCCAACAACCTGAGGAAAAGAAATTCGCACCATACGTATGGTAATGAATAACACAAATTAACACTCTTTGACTGTAGTTGGATACAAAAACGAAAAATATCTACTAATGGACACAAAAGAAAGACTTAGTAAAACGATTGCATACAAATTGAAGTAAAAATAAATTTGTAATGATGTTTGAAAATGTACATGTACTATACAAACAATATCACCACAAACAATTTGAGTATACCATGTAAATATTGTAAATATAATCTCAATGATAACAACATGCACTACATCTCCCACAATGCCGCATTGAAGGCTAATGTGAATTGTATAAAAGTGCAATGGTAAAAAGACTCACCTACCGTGATTAAGGCCTTGGAGGGCTGAAACGCGTGGGTGTGAACCGATATAGCTGATTAAAAGCTTTAAAATCGGGTTGCTAGAGTGCAGCCCAATTTTGTTCTTTAATTAAGGTTGGGGCTTGGATTCAGCCCATCGCGTTTGCACCTGTCGCCGAGCGCGCGCAACCAGGATCCAATTGTTGTGGAATATATATATATATATATATATATATATATATATATATATATATATATATATATATATATATATATATATATATATACAATTTCCAGAGCCAATGAGCTAATGGGAAGACTAGGTGTTGATTACTTCTTAAGTACCTTTAATCCTACCTGTGGCTATTGGCAGATCATATTAGCACCAAGTGTCAAGGACAAGATGCTATTCTCCATGCCAGAGGGATTGTACCATTTTATGGTCATGCTTTTTGGGCTCAAGTACTCTCCTGCCATTTCTCAGCACCAGGTAAACAATATTTTCTCCTGGTTGCAGGATTTCTGCATTGCCTACCGTTGGTTAGGATACACAGAGCAAAACCAACAATCAATGTACTAAGTGCCAGGTGGGTCAGTTCTCTTTAGTTTAATTTGAGCATTAGTAAATATCTGCCCTTTGGATGCTAAGGTGCATTCTGTGATAGAGTGGGAGGTTCCCACCACCCAGACTCAGGTGAGAGCCTGCAAAGTGTTGGGAGGCCTTTGAGGACTTAAAGGCAGTGCTATGAAGTGGCCTTTTGTTGAAGGCACCTGATTATGCTCAGCCCTTCATTGTACAGACGGGAGCTTCTGACAAGGGATTTAGAGCTGTCCTGGCTTAACTTGACAAGGGCAGCGAGGTACCAGTAGCATTTCTCAGTTATAGACAGTTTCCCACAAACAGGACGAGGCCACTAATGAAATAGAATGCTTTCTCATAGTGTTGGCTCTGAGGAGGTTCTAGTCTTACTAGTTTGTTACCAAGTTTGGGGTCAAAACAGGTTATGAGACTTTAGACATTGAAGATCAAAACCTCAGTCTGGAAAATGAGTATGAGTATACAAATGGGATCCAAACCACCCCAATGTGTTCCAGTTCCAAGTTCTTCTTGATCAAAGAAGGCAGTACTCCGCAGAGTACTTGAAATACTGCTCCATGACCAGGCTGTTGTTTCCCAGCCTGGGCAGTCTCCCAGACTTGAGGGAACATCACCTGAACTTTGTAATTTGCAGGAGAAGAACAGGTTCTTTATAAAGTGCCCAGAAGCCTGCCTGCTCAAAGACAAAACAAGAGTGTCTGGCACTGCAAGAGCAGACGCCCTGAGTGTTTCAAGCATGAGGATCATCCAGAAGTAGCTGACCACTAACAGGGAGCAAATCAGGTACTGACCCGAAGTGTGAGAGGTCCTCCAGACTCCGGATGCAGTTCATTCCTTCAATTGTATAAGAAAATGTGCACTAACTCGTAATATTGCTGCTCGGAATTTCCACTTCAACTCGAAGGCCTGGTGCTGCCATCACCACTAAGAGGAGTATATTATTCATGAACCACTGCATAGACTTGGAGATCACAAATACAAAAAAATGTGCACCCATCTCCATAGGCAACAGAGGCTGCATCTGCTGAAGATGAGCATCCTCCTGCAATGGGCCTAGTGGCTGCAACAGTGGCCTTGCCAGCGAAGTGCGATTTTCAACCCAGTGTTCATAGGAGGTGATTGACTACCATCCCCAGTCTTTAGTCTCAAACACTGAAGCCCAGGAATATGACCCATGCCACTGATTCACCACGCCGCTTGAACCGGAAATGTGGGGCCGCACCCACACAAACTGAAAGAATGGGTGTAATATGCAAAAAGACTTTTGCTGCTAGAAGGCTTAGCTTTTCCAACTTGAACTTGTTGGGTTTAAAGAACTAGTTCTTTAAATTATCCCCTTACCAAAATATTGTGTCATAAATATCGATGTAAAAAATATCGACATCCTATATTTATAATGGTAAGTACAAAAATATTGAAAAAAAATATTGATGTCATTAATATAGTTGTACAAAATATCGTTTTTTAGATATATATAAAATAAAATATTAAATATTAAATATATTAAATAGTAACATTAATTTAATTTTTTTAAATTTAATATACATCTTAACAAATGACAGCAAGTCCTGTGCACACGCAAATAAGTATTAACAACACGCAAAATATCCGTTGTTTAACATAAGACAACAATAGATTCTTTTCTTCAAGTGTTGATTTAATGTTATGTTGCTTCACAGGCCAGCCAACACGTGTTTCGTCACTGGGTGTATAACCCTTGACTTCTTCAGGGCTGGAATTAAGTAAAAATCGGCTTGTGTCACAGTACATTACAGAAATTGTTACAAAATATATGTCTCATAAGAGTACGACACATAGATCAGAAGTGGTGATTCATGTTAAACCAATTGCAGTCCAGGTGGGAATAGTGGCCAGAGAAGGGGGTTCGCCATTGATAAAAGGATGTAACAGTCATAGTTGTAGCCATCTACAACAGGAACTATGCATGGAGTGTAGTCCAAAGCATATACTCGAATGGTTGCATACCGACCGCTCGGTGTACAAGTGTGTATGTCTATCAAGTTTAGACCTAGGTAAATGGTCAAAAGTGAGTGATGGTGAAATGTGTCCATGATAGCTGCTATTTTATGGTGTAGGAAGGGGAGGAACAGAAATGTTGCATGGTCAGTGTGTTCCTTATTGTACTTTCACCTGGCACACGTGCCTAGTACCTGTGAGTTGTGAACAAGTCTAACGCTCTATTATGCATCGTATTAAGATTGTGCATACCTTACGTCTATGGTAGTCACATATCAGACCTGTAACACATAAACGAGTAATCAAATCAGATTACGTCATAGTTAACTCCATATCCGCATGACGTATAACTAGTAATACCACATATAAAACTCAAATTTGAGGCTCACCTTACAACTGGTGATAATTCCGACCCAGCGGGTCCTAAAAGCCACTTCTATATTAGCACGTCCTAGTCACGGATCTGTGTAATAATAAATCCCATCAGTATGGTATCCTTGAGTATTCACAAGATCAATAAGGTTAACTTACTGAGGCATTCAATGAATGTCTTTCAGTTAAGTGCTAAATCAACATGCGTATTCTTACCTGTTGTAACTGGTAAGTTCAAGCCAAATCAACGTATTCTCAATTAAATCAGGCTGTATATGCCAAGGCAAAGATATATCCACGGTGTCTATATTTATGTCCCAGTATTGCCAAGAAGAAAACGCGGCTCCATCCACCGCAGACCAGCTGAAATTAAAGTCATAATGGATACGTTCAAACAGACATTTTAACTCCCTTCCAGACGCTAGTTAACGTCCATGTGAAATGTCTATCTTCCTAGCTCTCAAGCATTCAGCTTACCATAAGGCGAGTGCGCCCGTGGCTCCTCTCTCCGGCACCGTGTGAACCGGAGTAGACAGCGTGCTCTTATCCGGAAGTGTTTATCACTCACCACGTTCTAAAAAAGCTAGAGCGCAAACCTCGTTTCCTAACGTGCTCGTTACCTAGCGTGCACACGTTATCAATTACGTATTCAAAGCCGGAGACATGCAATCAGTGTAGTTCAATTAGTAAAATTAGAAGCGCCTAAGTTGTGAGGCGAGAACACTAAAGTTCAAAATGGCTTAAATGGTGACACCAAGTTAGTAGTGATCCATAGAGCAAAGGATTAGAGAAAGGAGAGAGTGAAAGGGGGGCCAGGGGTGGCCCCATGGGGGTATTTTTATGGTAATAGTATTGAGTCATTCCCATTGCCGAGTACAAATACAGAAGGCATTAGTCAGTTGCTTACACTTGAGTCACGTGACACATATACATCAAACCCAGGGTTTTTTTGGTTTTCTTCTGTTATGGGGAGAGTATTCATAATGTGTGACATATTTACACACAAAGGCATTAAACGGATCGGGACAGAATTTTCACGCTACATAATGCAATACATTTAAGAAAAGGACATCAATCTATTAAGAAATAATCCACATACCGGTTCAAACTGTCATTACACGGCAAATGCATTTGTGTGACCAGAATGTGTCGTATGGTGCCATTGGGCACCGGTTACGTGAGGGGCTTTCCATAACCCAGTCAGGAGAGACATGTTAAAACAGAACTGTATAGATTAAAAAGGGAGAAACTCCTCTATTCGTTATACATACTAAAATCAAAACAAAATTAACATAAATACAAAGAATGGCTTAACAAGATACACACATATTGTTTATATTGCAATCTACAGTTCCTAATCGCCCAAAAATAGTGCATTTCCCGATCACTATTAAAACCCTGTTCAAAGGATTTAAGACGCATAATCTAAAGGGCTTCAGAGCGTCTCAGTCGTAGCTCTCTGTTACCTCCCCTCGGACTAGGTGTGGTGATGTCAATCCCATAGAAAAGGAACCTTTTGTGTACACCTTGAGAGGGACACTCCCATATGTGTGTGGCCATGGGGTATCTGGAGTCTTGCTGTTTCAGGGCCCTAGCGTGTTCACCAATCCTGTCTTTGAGTGCCCTAATTGTGCTCCCCACATATTTCCTGCCACAGGAGCATTCGAGTACATACACCACATATTTTGAGTGACAGTTGATGTTATGTCGGATTTCATATGTTCTGTCAGGGCCGCTAAAACTTGTCTTCCCATCAGAGGCCCACCTGCATATACCACATGAGTTACACTTGTAAAAGCCTAGAGTACGTGCAGTAATCCACGATTCTTTAGGGGTCGTTCTCGGATAACTTGGACTCAGTCTAGTCCTTAACGTTCTACCCCTTCTGTAGGTAATTTGTGGATTTCTACCAATATGTTCCATTAAAGCTGAATCGTTAGTCAGCAAATTCCAGTGTTTGTTCAAGCTCTTGGATAATGCCCCGCTAAAATCGTTAAATTCGGTGATCAATCTCAATGTGTTTGCGTTCGTATTGCGACTCTTGTCACGTATCGTTTCCTCTCGTTGTGTGTGTCTAATTCTGGTTTCAGCTTTGATCAGGTTCTCATGTGTGTAACATCTATGTTTAAATCTGGTTGTCATGGTCGAGAGGCAGCTCTCGAATTCCTGGTCTGTGCTACAGTTCCTTCTGGCTCTGGTGAATTCACCATAGGGAATGGCACGAATCTGGTGTGGGGGATGGGCGCTATGGGCATGAAGAATCGAATTGCATGCAGTGTCTTTGCGAAAGAGACGGGTCTGTAGGTTATTATGTCTAATAAAAATTTCAATATCCAAAAAAGTGATGCTGAGGTTGCTCTTGTGATGTGTAAAGCGCATGTCATATGTGTTTGTGTTCAGATAAGTACAGAAGTTGTCTAGTTTATCCTGAGATCCTGACCATATAAGGAGGCAATCGTCAATATATCGACCCCAAAAGATAATTGAGTCATTAAAGCAAACGCCCTTCTGACCCCAAATCCAATCCTCTTCCAAACGACCCATAAAAAGGTTTGCAAAACTTGGTGAAAATTTAGAACCCATAGCTACACCTCTCTTCTGCTTGTACCAGTCCCTCTCAAATAAAAAAAGTTGTTGTAAAGAATCAGATTCATCATAGCTAAAAGCATATTGGTGTGCTGCCATTGAGAGGCAGGTCTTTTGTTCAGAAAGTGTGATACTGCTTGCATGCCCAGGTCTGGTTTAATACTCGTATAGAGCGAAACCACATCTAGGGTCACGAGGGTCATGTTATCCTCCCATGTGAAGTCAGCCAACATGTTGAGTACATGCTTAGTGTCTCTTATATAAGATGGAAGATTCCGGACCAGTGGTCCTAGAAAAAGATCCACATATTCTGCCAAACGTTCAGTAGGTCCCCCTATTCCTGAGACAATTGGTCTTCCAGGGGGGAAAGGTAAATGTTTATGGACTTTTGGAAGTGTGTATAAGCACGGGTAGGAAGGTCGGTACACTTTCATGTATGTATGCTTATTTTCATCAATAAGCCCTGCGCTGTGCCATTCACTCAGATTCTTGTTGATCTCTATAGATAAGGGGCCAATTGGATTAGATGTGAGACGTTCATAACACTCTGTGTCATGTAGTTGTGTGAGTATCTCTTGATTATAATCTACTCTGTTCATCACAACCACGTTGCCCCCTTTATCAGCCTCTCTAATGATTATGTCGTTCTCACTAGATAATTTCTTAAGAGCTGTCCTCTCGCCTGGACAAAGATTATCAATGTGTCTCGTCTTGTTCCTGGTTCTTTTGTCATGAAATTTGTCCAGATCTCCCAGAACCAAATTGTGAAATATGTCTATAGTGTTTCCACTGATCATTGTTGGTGTCCATCTAGATTTAGTTTTTAAACCACTGGTAATCGTATAGTCTGTCTGAATATCAAGTTCTTGTAGTAAGGTGTCCATACGTAGTGGTGTATCTTCGGTTTCAGTCAGTGATAAGAGTAAATGAGTATCGTGCACATCCTGTATACTTAAAACATCAGATAGTGAGCCAGTTGGAATATTCAAAATGTTTTTATTCGGTATTGAGGTGGTGCTGAAATGTTTTTTTAATTTTAAATTCCGTACAAATTTATAAAGGTCAATCTTGGTGTTGCAAATATCCCCCTCATCTTTTGGATTGAAGCTTAATCCTTTCTTGAGAAGAGAGACCATATCGTGGTAAAGTGTCAAAGATGATAAGTTAATGACTTCTACCCCTTCCTTAGTGGTACACGTCAGTTCTTGCTGTTCCCTGATCTCAGTTTCTTTTTGTAGTCTACCTTTACCTGCTCTTTTTCCTCTGCGAGTCTTGTGTCTGTGTTCACTCGTCTTGGTTGCGCCCTGTTTCCACTTCGTATTCTTTGAACCTCGCGCAAAAAAGATGAGGAATGAGTCTGTCCAATGTCAGCAGATGTGCTGGCGTTATCGGCTTCGCTGTCACTGGACAGAGGGGCATTCAAAGAGGTTGCACTAGATGAGACAGAGATTATTTCTTGTCTGTTAGTGTGCCCAGTATCATTACCTGTCTGAAACCACTGATCATACTTTTTAGCAAAAGTAAAAATCCTCCCCTCATTGTAATCATATTCATCCCTTTTAAGTTTTCTCGCCTTCCTCTCCTTGATGTCGTTCTGATGTCTAGCTAGAATCTCGTTCAGTATGGTATAGTTCTTTTCTGTACCCTCTTTGAGGTCCAAATCTCTAATTTCTTTCTCAAGTGTTGCGATTTCTACCTGTAGTTTGGCAACTTTCCTTTCAGAGTTCTCTATAAGAATACCCATGAGTGTTTGTGAGTTGGTAGTCAGTGCATCTTCCCATTGCTTTAGTAAGTCCTCTTCTAAATCATCGTAGGTCGGGAAGATTTGGGACCTCAAACCTCTTGGAATTCGATTGAGACGTAAATACTGTTTAAGTGTGGCTCCATCCCACCATTTTGAGTTTTCGCTCTTTTTAAGTCTCTCCAGTCCGAGGAATTTCTCCCTGAGACGTGTACCACTAAGGAAGGGGTAGAAGTCATTAACTTATCATCTTTGACACTTGACCACGATATGGTCTCTCTTCTCAAGAAAGGATTAAGCTTCAATCCAAAAGATGAGGGGGATATTTGCAACACCAAGATTGACCTTTTTAAATTTGTACGGAATTTAAAATAAAAAAAAACATTTCAGCACCACCTCAATACCGAATAAAAACATTTTGAATATTCCAACTGGCTCACTATCTGATGTTTTAAGTATACAGGATGTGCACGATACTCATTTACTCTTATCACTGACTGAAACCGAAGATACACCACTACGTATGGACACCTTACTACAAGAACTTGATATTCAGACAGACTATACGATTACCAGTGGTTTTAAAACTAAATCTAGATGGACACCAACAATGATCAGTGGAAACACTATAGACATATTTCACAATTTGGTTCTGGGAGATCTGGACAAATTTCATGACAAAAGAACCAGGAACAAGACGAGACACATTGATAATCTTTGTCCAGGCGAGAGGACAGCTCTTAAGAAATTATCTAGTGAGAACGACATAATCATTAGAGAGGCTGATAAAGGGGGCAACGTGGTTGTGATGAACAGAGTAGATTATAATCAAGAGATACTCACACAACTACATGACACAGAGTGTTATGAACGTCTCACATCTAATCCAATTGGCCCCTTATCTATAGAGATCAACAAGAATCTGAGTGAATGGCACAGCGCAGGGCTTATTGATGAAAATGAGCATACATACATGAAAGTGTACCGACCTTCCTACCCGTGCTTATACACACTTCCAAAAGTCCATAAACATTTACCTTTCCCCCCTGGAAGACCAATTGTCTCAGGAATAGGGGGTCCTACTGAACGTTTGGCAGAATATGTGGATCTTTTTCTAGGACCACTGGTCCGGAATCTTCCATCTTATATAAGAGACACTAAGCATGCACTCAACATGTTGGCTGACTTCACATGGGAGGATAACATGACCCTCGTGACCCTAGATGTGGTTTCGCTCTATACGAGTATTAAACCAGACCTGGGCATGCAAGCAGTATCACACTTTCTGAACAAAAGACCTGCCTCTCAATGGCAGCACACCAATATGCTTTTAGCTATGATGAATCTGATTCTTTACAACAACTTTTTTTTATTTGAGAGGGACTGGTACAAGCAGAAGAGAGGTGTAGCTATGGGTTCTAAATTTTCACCAAGTTTTGCAAACCTTTTTATGGGTCGTTTGGAAGAGGATTGGATTTGGGGTCAGAAGGGCGTTTGCTTTAATGACTCAATTATCTTTTGGAGTCGATATATTGACGATTGCCTCCTTATATGGTCAGGATCTCAGGATAAACTAGACAACTTCTGTACTTATCTGAACACAAACACATATGACATGCGCTTTACACATCACAAGAGCAACCTCAGCATCACTTTTTTGGATATTGAAATTTTTATTAGACATAATAACCTACAGACCCGTCTCTTTCGCAAAGACACTGCATGCAATTCGATTCTTCATGCCCATAGCGCCCATCCCCCACACCAGATTCGTGCCATTCCCTATGGTGAATTCACCAGAGCCAGAAGGAACTGTAGCACAGACCAGGAATTCGAGAGCTGCCTCTCGACCATGACAACCAGATTTAAACATAGATGTTACACACATGAGAACCTGATCAAAGCTGAAACCAGAATTAGACACACACAACGAGAGGAAACGATACGTGACAAGAGTCGCAATATGAACGCAAACACATTGAGATTGATCACCGAATTTAACGATTTTAGCGGGGCATTATCCAAGAGCTTGAACAAACACTGGAATTTGCTGACTAACGATTCAGCTTTAATGGAACATATTGGTAGAAATCCACAAATTACCTACAGAAGGGGTAGAACGTTAAGGACTAGACTGAGTCCAAGTTATCCGAGAACGACCCCTAAAGAATCGTGGATTAGTGCACGTACTCTAGGCTTTTACAAGTGTAACTCATGTGGTATATTCAGGTGGGCCTCTGATGGGAAGACAAGTTTTAGCGGCCCTGACAGAACATATGAAATCCGACATAACATCAACTGTCACTCAAAATATGTGGTGTATGTACTCGAATGCTCCTGTGGCGGGAAATATGTGGGAGCACAATTAGGGCACTCAAAGACAGGATTGGTGAACACGCTAGGGCCCTGAAACAGCAAGACTCCAGATACCCCATGGCCACACACATATGGGAGTGTCCCTCTCAAGGTGTACACAAAAGGTTCCTTTTCTATGGGATTGACATCACCACACCTAGTCCGAGGGGAGGTAACAGAGAGCTACGACTGAGACGCTCTGAAGCCCTTTGGATTATGCGTCTTAAATCCTTTGAACAGGGTTTTAATAGTGATCGGGAAATGCACTATTTTTTGGGCGATTAGGAACTGTAGATTGCAATATAAACAATATGTGTGTATCTTGTTAAGCCATTCTTTGTATTTACTGTTAATTTTGTTTTGATTTTAGTATGTATAACGAATAGAGGAGTTTCTCCCTTTTTAATCTATACAGTTCTGTTTTAACATGTCTCTCCTGATTGGGTTATGGAAAGCCCCTCACGTAACCGGTGCCCAATGGCACCATACGACACATTCTGGTCACACAAATGCATTTGCCGTGTAATGACAGTTTGAACCGGTATGTGGATTATTTCTTAATAGATTGATGTCCTTTTCTTAAATGTATTGCATTATGTAACGTGAAAATTCTGTCCCGATCCGTTTAATGCCTTTGTGTGTAAATATGTCACACATTATGAATACTCTCCCCATAACAGAAGAAAACCAAAAAAAAAACCTGGGTTTGATGTATATGTGTCACGTATCTCAAGTGTAAGCAACTGACTAATGCCTTCTGTATTTGTACTCGGCAATGGGAATGACTCAATACTATTACCATAAAAATACCCCCATGGGGCCACCCCTGGCCCCCTTTCACTCTCTCCTTTCTCTAATCCTTTGCTCTATGGATCTCTACTAACTTGGTGTCACCATTTAAGCCATTTTGAACTTTAGTGTTCTCGCCTCACAACTTAGGCGCTTCTAATTTTACTAATTGAACTACACTGATTGCATGTCTCCGGCTTTGAATACGTAATTGATAACGTGTGCACGCTAGGTAACGAGCACGTTAGGAAACGAGGTTTGCGCTCTAGCTTTTTTTAGAACGTGGTGAGTGATAAACACTTCCGGATAAGAGCACGCTGTCTACTCCGGTTCACACGGTGCCGGAGAGAGGAGCCACGGGGCGCACTCGCCTTATGGTAAGCTGAATGCTTGAGAGCTAGGAAGATAGACATTTCACATGGACGTTAACTAGCGTCTGGAAGGGAGTTAAAATGTCTGTTTGAACGTATCCATTATGACTTTAATTTCAGCTGGTCTGCGGTGGATGGAGCCGCGTTTTCTTCTTGGCAATACTGGGACATAAATATAGACACCGTGGATATATCTTTGCCTTGGCATATACAGCCTGATTTAATTGAGAATACGTTGATTTGGCTTGAACTTACCAGTTACAACAGGTAAGAATACGCATGTTGATTTAGCACTTAACTGAAAGACATTCATTGAATGCCTCAGTAAGTTAACCTTATTGATCTTGTGAATACTTAAGGATACCATACTGATGGGATTTATTATTACACAGATCCGTGACTAGGACGTGCTAATATAGAAGTGGCTTTTTAGGACCCGCTGGGTCGGAATTATCACCAGTTGTAAGGTGAGCCTCAAATTTGAGTTTTATATGTGGTATTACTAGTTATACGTCATGCGGATATGGAGTTAACTATGACGTAATCTGATTTGATTACTCGTTTATGTGTTACAGGTCTGATATGTGACTACCATAGACGTAAGGTATGCACAATCTTAATACGATGCATAATAGAGGGTTAGACTTGTTCACAACTCACAGGTACTAGGCACGTGTGCCAGGTGAAAGTACAATAAGGAACACACTGACCATGCAACATTTCTGTTCCTCCCCTTCCTACACCATAAAATAGCAGCTATCATGGACACATTTCACCATCACTCACTTTTGACCATTTACCTAGGTCTAAACTTGATAGACATACACACTTGTACACCCAGCGGTCGGCATGCAACCATTCGAGTATATGCTTTGGACTACACTCCATGCATAGTTCCTGTTGTAGATGGCTACAACTATGACTGTTACATCCTTTTATCAATGACGAACCCCCTTCTCTGGCCACTATTCCCACCTGGACTGCAATTGGTTTAACATGAATCACCACTTCTGATCTATGTGTCGTACTCTTATGAGACATATATTTTGTAACAATTTCTCTAATGTACTGTGACACAAGCCGATTTTTACTTAATTCCAGCCCTGAAGAAGTCAAGGGTTATACACCCAGTGACGAAACACGTGTTGGCTGGCCTGTGAAGCAACATAACATTAAATCAACACTTGAAGAAAAGAATCTATTGTTGTCTTATGTTAAACAACGGATATTTTGCGTGTTGTTAATACTTATTTGCGTGTGCACAGGACTTGCTGTCATTTGTGTAATACGGACTTTTGTCCATTATTGAGGGCTTAGGGGTTTTCCCTCAACCTGTTGCACCGCACTGAATACTATCATCTGTGATACTCACGTTATTGGGTTAGCGCCACTATATACCCTGTGCTTAACCATACCCCCGCTCTGTCTCTGTACATCTTAACAAATATAACAAATAAACTTAATTTGAAAAAGTTAAACACATAGAGCTCGATTCACAGAACTAACCTAAGACAAAATCCTAAACTTACTACCATTTGGTATTCACAGAAGGCACTTACTCATTTTGGAATTCACAGAAGGCACTTACTCATTTTGGTATTCACAGAAGGCACTTTACTCATCAATGAGTAAGTGCGTTCTGTGAATACCAAAATGAGTAAGTGCCTTCTGTGAATACCAAAATGAGTAAGTGCCTTCTGTGAATATCAAAATGGTAGTAAGTTTAGGATTTTGTCTTAAGTTAGTTCTGTGAATCGGGCCCATATATAATAATTTATATATATATATATATATATATATTTACTTTAAAACTGTTATTAAACAAATAATTTTAATTTATTTATGTTTTTTATAATTTAAAAATTAAATAAAAATATAACAATTAAATATATATATATATATAGATATATATATATATATATATTTATATATATATCAATACCATAAAATCTATAAGAACAAACCATTCTAATTAAATTAAAACATGAAACTATTTAAAAATCTTTAAATTTAGTAAAAATTCTTTTCGAATACAAATATTACTAATTTAAAATATTATAATTTAAAATAAACAAAACATAATAATGTAAATTATAACAATAAAAAATTAATTATAACATTTAATACACATACTATTCCCACTACAATTTAAACAAAACTATGCAGACTATTAAAGTAAATATATAAAAAAGTACTACTCCCACTTAGCGCAACACATAAATATTAAGACTTGATAAAAATAAAATTTACAAATCTCCCTCCAATAAATGCAACAGTACTATTTAATTAATATTAATTCACAACTAATCATTAATTCCATATAATTAAATGACTTCCCACCCTATTCCCCTATAAACCCACAACCCGCTATGGAACAATATAAAGCAAAGTTTAATTAAACTAAAATTAATAACTACAAAAAATGTAACACATATATTAAAAACCATAAACAATGCTTATACAAAAAAATACATCACATACATTTAAAATATGTACTAAAATACATAACATTAATAAAAAAAAATTATATTTTAAACAACTATATTTTTGCAAACGATATTAATGACTTCTATATTTTAAAAATCGACATTACTTACCTTAAAATCGATATTCTTGTCCACGATATTCTTGCTATCCATATTTTTGTGTCACGATATTTACAACTCGATAATTGTATCAGTCGATATTACAAACTCAATATTTTGTCTAAATACCCTATACTATACTGGTACTTTTGCCTATGTTATCCTAGATGGAGGGGACTTTGCCAGAGAGTGTGCGCAAAGTGGAAGTGGGCACTATAGAAGTAATAGCATTTCACTGGACCTAGAAGGGAGATTGCAACCCTACACCTCTTCCATCTTTGGCATGTGTAATATTTAATTTTGCTGAATGAGTAAAGTACAATTTTTAACTAAAAAATAAACAATGGACTGGAAAATATATACATATTTCTGTTGCTTGACTATTGTGTTCTGAGCACTTGCACCCACAATAACTTCCTGAGATTTTGACAGTTCACCCTCACTTCCCTGACATGGAACTGAGGTAAGGGTGAACCTGGCCCAGTTTATAGAGCCATATTAGAATGGACCCCAGGACACCAGTTTTATCACCACAGTTGGGGAACAGTAGTCCCTTTGCCCTGCCTCAGCCCCCCATCCCAGTACAGGGGGTCTGATAATTGTATATTTTACAGTCTCATACAAGAAATAAAAAAATTTGTCACTTACAGTGTTTCTTTTTTTTCTCTAAAACATACATTTTGTTTTGCTATGTATATTTTTTGGATCATAAACTGCAATACAGGTTAGAAAGACCAGACTCTGTTTCAAGTCTACATTCATGGTTGGTAAAGCTACTAAATCTTCAGTATAATTGAGGCGCTTTATCTTTGATTCACCTAATAGTAGTCCTGTGTTTCATGACTTCATCAAAGGGATAGACAAACATGTATATGTACAATAGTTTGAATGCAGACAGGACCCTAAATATAATGTTATGCTCGTATGTGAAAGGGTTCATTTCAGGGGTGGCCGGCATGGCTTGCGGGTGGGCGCGGGGGTTGTGAGGGGGGGCCGCGGGGTGGGAGGGGTGTCGCGGGTGGTGTTGCGTGGGGGGAGAGAGTTGAATAAAAAAACTTTTTTTTACTTACCTTTAAGCCGGGTCTTGAGTCTTCTCTGCTCCTGGTCTCCTGCTTCCGACAGGAACAGGAAGCAGGCAGCCAGGCTCCCTACCATAAACCAATCACAACGCTGCAATGTAGCGTTGTGATTGGTCTGAGCGCCATGACAAGGCGCTCAGTCAGGGGCTGGAGGGGTGGGCATGTTCTCCATGCAGACTGTATGGCAGCCTCCATGGAGATCAGGGAAGTGCGCATGACTGTTTTGGGCGGCTCAAGAGGGCCAATCAAACAGTCATTGTGCACTTAGGAGTGGGCAAACCACTCCTCCTCTGCTCCTAGAGCAGAGCAGGACCGCCCACCCACCCTCCCACAACGCAGACGGACACGAACCATAAAATGATAATAACTCAGTTATTATCATTTTATGTTTCTAAAGTTGGCACTGCTGTGAAGCATTGGGGCGATCCTCCTCCACCATAGCGGAGAAGCGGCCACTGGTTAATTTCCTTTATTACATAATATATTCTCTCCCCGATGCCACAGTAAACAAATTTAAATAATAGCCCCAAGAGCCAAATAGATAAAAATTCGCCCTTGAAAGGTCACAAGAAAGAATACACATTTCCTTTGTGGGTTCTGTTTTAAAATGGTTTATTAATAAATTCAGGGTATAGAACTGTTGATAAGAAACCCTATTTGGATTCTATTTAAAATATTTCTCTAAGAGAAACTCCGGTCTTCTTTTTTCAAATACTACAGAAACGTTTCCCTATACTTCTATTCACAAAATAGTTGTTTGGGTCAAGGCACGTACCATTCGTAATTAATGATCAGCTGCCATTCTTAAGTAATGGTTTAAGAGGAGACATTAAGGTGCACATTTTGTAAGATCTGATTGAATACTTTTTTCATTGATTTGTTTACCATAACTGTCCAGTTCATTGAGTATGGAATATAGTCCACGTGTTTTTAAATTGCACTAATGTTTATATGTGGTCTTCTATTTTATTCCTGCCTTGAAAATGTATGGATGGCTGCTGCTGCCGTCGCTGGCACTTGCATTGCAGGTTGTGGATCGGCTAATTGCAGCAAGTATGAAGAGTATATATATATATATATATATATATATATATATATATATATATATATATATATATATATATCCAGCAATAAATTTCTCCGTGTAGGAGCCCAGACACCTGGCAGGGCGGCTTCGACGTGATTGGAACGAAGAAACCCATCTAAATCCCAGACAAACTTCTCATTACAAGAAGACGTCGACATCCTGTTTCAAAGGGTTCTAAGTGCTTTATTTCTTTTTCGGGATATGCAGCAGTGCACTTTCATTCATCTTTTATCCACCTAACGCGTTTCAGCTCTCACAGGAGCCTTGGTCACAGGTAAGTCTTTTATCCATTTTTTCTACCTGCCACGTGCCTCTCATCAACGTGAAAAAAACCACTTTATTGTTCAGTAGTTCTCCGGTCATGTTTTTCATTAGGAAAGCGCAAACAGAGCCTTTAATTCAATTAACTTTATGCAGTTTCTTGCTTGTTTGTATTCAAGTTCATTATTAAAAGCGCTGCAGTTTACCTCATATTTGTTCATGGTTAAATGCGCTGAAACAAATTACAACCACGGTGTAAATCCATTCAGTAGTTTTTGACATATTAAAGGAAAAAGAAATATCGATATCTGGGCGGAGCCTAACCACACATCACGGGCCCGATTCACAGAACTAACTTAAGACAAAATCCCAAGATGGCCACCAGAGAAAAAGGAGCCCAAATGTATCACAAATATCACCCAGATGTAGCCCACGTGTAGCCCAATGACAGAAGTGTGGAAAACACTTTTTATTCTTTGTTTTTTTGCAGTTTTATATAGTGCAGGCTGGTCAGGTATTGGAGTGCTTTACATGAGCATTGGTTACATCATACAAGGACAAATTCATTTTGGTTGTAGGTATGGGGAGCTTAAGTGATTTGACCAGAATCACAGAATGTCGAGCTGAAGCAGAAACTCCAACCTGGTTCCCCAGTTGCAAAGTCTGCAGCTCTGGAAGTAACACCACATCCTCTCCCCTAAGCGTAACATTTAATCAAGTGGTCAACTGGATAAAAAAACATAAAGATAACAAATAATTTAAAAGTGCTTTCTCACTATTTGAGAACTCAGAAAATATGTCCTCCTTTTAGTTTTTTAGAGCACTAACCATACGTTCAATGCAAAAAAGACCCTCTCATATCTATAATTTCTAAAGGAAATGCTTTAGGTATTACAGTTTTGATTACATCAAGATGACATCAGGCGTGCCACACTTTTGTAATAAATATAGAATGTTAGCAATCTAGTTGTTCATTTGGATACTGTTGGGAGGCAGAGGTCAAGGGCACGGGCAGGTAGGAGGGTGCAGAGGCAATAATTTGACCACACTGGGCAGGCAGGAAGGGCAGTGGCTGCACAACATGGAGGGCAGTGGAAAGGGGGGCACGGGCAGCAAACCAACAATGCAGGACAGGCAAGAGAGACTGTGGCAATATAATAGAGCATTGAGGGCCGAAGTAAGAGGCAGTGGTAGTACAACCATACATGCCAACAGAGCCGATTCAGGCAGGAAACGCCCAATGTTTTTAAGCCCAAAAGGGCTTTATTTTATCTGTCTCTTGTCTACAATCTACTCTTTTTCAATGTAAGTCAATTGGGAAATTCAAGTCCCCATTTTTTTTTTCAAAATCTCCCTCTTACCAAGTTCAAAATTTTAGCAAGTATGGTACATTGGATCATGGAAGGCAGAAGGTATTGGGGTAGGGACATGGACTCGGATAACAGAGGACAGGAGGAACATGGACAGGTGCACCAAACTGACCTTACAGTGCAGACATCAGGGTTTGCAGCAGCACAATACACCACACAGGGCATGCGAGATGGCAGTGCAGCACAACAAACCATGGAAAGCAATAGGGAGGAGTTAGGACCATGCACATGGACAACAGAGAACAGAGGGGAAAGAGGCAATAGCAGCAAGCTGACCATACTGGACAGACAGGAGAGAAAGCTGCAGCATAATGGACCATAATGGACAGGAGGGAGGGATCAGGGGCATGACAATGGAACAGAGAAGCCAGGAGGGAGGGAATAGGGGTCTGCACATGGAAAACGGAGGGCAGTGGTCAAGGGGACAGGGCAGGAGCAGTAAGCTGACCATGGAGGTCAGGCAGGATGGGCACTAGAAGCACAATACACCATGGAGGGCAACAGTGAGACTATAATGGCATACACACAGACCATGGAGGGAAGGTGGAAGGGGGTCAGGGGCAGCTAGCTGACCACACAGGGAAGGTGAGACGGCCGTGGGAGCACAAAAGACCATGCATGGTAAGCGAGAGGGTTAGTCGCAGCACAATGGCCATGATGGGCAAGAAGGAGGGGGCAGGGGCATGCACAAATGACCACGGAGGATAGAAAGGAGGGGTAGGAGCTGGGCACAGACAAGAGAGTTCAGGGGAAGGGGCCTCACAGCAGACCACATGGGGCAGGCAGGAGGAGCAGTTGCAGCATAACAGACCAGGAAGTCTAGAAGAGTGTGGAAGTAAAATGGCCAATTGAGGACAGGAGGAAGGGGATAGTGGCATGGAACATGGACAGGCAGGGTGGAGATGGCAGGGATACGTTACAGTCATCTGACAATGCTAGGTAGGTGGGAGGGGAGTTGCAGCTCAACAGAACACTCAGAGTAGATAGGAGGTGCAGGTCCATGGAACATGGTGGGCAAAAAGGATGGATCAGGGGCATGCACACAGACATCAGAGGGCAGAGGGAAGGAGAGTAGGGGCAGCAAGCTAAGCACAGAGGCTAAGCAGGAGGGCAATGATGGGGCATAGAATTGGGCAATGGAGGGCAGGAGGAGTGGACTGGGACATCATGCCAAATGGATGTCAATGGCAGCACATCAGACCATGCATGGCAGGAGGGGGAGGCTAGTGCATGGATTCAGACAACAGAGGATATGGAAGAAGTAGATGGGGCAGCAAGCTAACTGTTCAGAGAAGGCGGGAAGGCCATGGCAGAAACAAAGGCCACACAGGGCTGTAATGAGGGAGCAGGCGCATGGACTTGGACAATGGATGGCAAGGAGGAGGGGAAGCAGGAGCAGCAAGCTTGGGTGGGGGCAGCACAATGCCAGGCCAGGCCCTGCTTCCAACCCCCCACCATCTATTGTGATAGGCATCTTACTTAACGTTAAAAAAGACCTAGAAATTCGCTGAACAAAACAAAGAACAGGGACATTATAGTTAGACTCAGATTTCACTCGTACAAAACCAGTGAAATTCAACAGTTATAGTTACCTGAGCTAACTATAACTTATGCCCCTGCAATGCACTGCTTATGACCTCAGACATTACATCATTCATGACATGGTCAGAGACATCACTCATGACATCTCAAATGAGATGTGAATGGAATGGAACTATAATCGCGAGAACTTTATTTAGGGATAGTGTGTGTATATTAACACCCCTTTTTTTTCTTTTCTTTCGTGTAAGAACCACTATATTACGCAACGTGCCCAGATCAATATGGCCGATAGCCTTTCACTTTAAAGTAATGTGTAGTCCATTATTTATGTTGATGTTTGCAATCGTAAGAATGTTTATCTTAACAAGTCCCGTTGACGAACATACAGGTACGGCGGTCACAGGGCAAGATATGCTGAAATGACATTGTGTGCATATTAACACTTGTTTTCTTTGTTTTATTGTATGAAATCCTGAATTTTCGCATCTTGACCAGGCCAATATGGCCGACAGCTTTTTGGTTTAATGTAATATGTAGTTGTTAATGTTGGCAACTGGAGGCATTTGTACATTTAGATAAGGAAGCTACAATTACGTCTTGTATCATGATCAAGGTTCGGACGAGCCGAAATGCGTGGATAGCGTCCTTTGCAGATTAAATACTTCCAAACTACAACCTGAGTGCTGATTCCTTCCTTGTAAGAGTGAGAGGAGCTTGAATATATACATATATATATACCTCTCTTGCCTCTTTCTGCAGCTCACTCTCTTCTTTCTGCACCACACTTGCCTCTTTCTACACCTCTTTTGCCTCTTTCTGCACCTCTCATGTCTCTTTCTGCACTTCTCTTTCCTCTTTCTGCACCTCTCTTGCCTCTTTCTGCACTCCTCTTGCCTCTTTCTGTACCTCACTTGCCTCTTTCTGTGCCTTTCTTCCTCTTTCTTCACTTCTCTTGCCTCTTTCTGCACCTCTCTCGCCTCTTTGTGCACCTCATTTGCCTCTTTGTGCACCTCTCTTTGCTCTTTGTGCACCTCTCTTGCCTCTTTCTGCACCTCTCTTGCATCTTTCTGCACCTCTCTTGCCTCTTTGTGCACCTCTCTTGCCTCTTTCTGCACATCTCTTGACTATTTCTGCATTTCTCTTGCCTCTTTCTTCACCTCTCTTGCCTCTTTCTGCACTTCTCTTGCCTCTTTCTGTGACTCTCTTGCCTCTTTCTGTACCTCTCTTGCCTCTTTCTGCACCTCTCTTGCCTCTTTCTATACCTCTCTTATCTCTCTCTGCACATCTTGACTCTTTCTGCACCTCTCTTGCCTCTTTCTGCATGTCTCTTTACTCTTTCTGCACTTCTCTTGCCTCTTTCTGCACCTCTCTTGCATCTTTCTGCACCTCTCTTGCCTCTTTCTGCACCTCTCTTGCCTCTTTCTGCACCTCTGTTAACTCTTTCTGCACCTCTCTTGACTCTTTCTGCACCTCTCTTGCCTCTCTGCACTTCTCATGGTTCTTTCTGCGCCTTTCTTCTTGTTTCTGCACCTCTCTTGCCTCTTTCTGCACCTTTCTTTTTCTTTCTGCACCTCTCTTGCCTCTTTCTGCACCTCTTTTGCCTCTTTCTGTACTTCTTTTGCCTCTTTCTGCACCTCACTTGCCTCTTTCTGCGCCTTTCTTCCTCTTTCTGCACCTCTCTTTCTACACCTCTCTTACCTCTTTCTGCACCACTCTTGCCTCTTTCTGCACCTCTCTTGCCTCTTTCTGCACCTCTCTTGCCTCTTTCTGCAGCTCACTCTCTTCTTTTTGCACCTCTCTTGCCTCTTTCTGTACCTCTCTTGTCTCTTTCTGCGCCTTTCTTCCTTTTTCTGCACCTCACTCTCTTCTTTTTTCAACTCTCTTGCTTCTTTATGCACCTCTCTTGCTTCTTTCTACACTTCTCTTGCTTCTTTCTGCACCTCTCTTGCCTCTTTCATCACTTCCCCTGCTTCTTTCTGCACCTTTCTTCCTCTTTTTGCACCTTTCTTGCTTTTTTCTGCACTTTTCTAGCCTCTTCCTGCAATTCTCTTGCTTCTTTCTGCATTGTGACCAGGCCAATGTGGCCGACAGCTTTTTGGTTTAATGTAATATGTAGTCCTTTGGTAATGTTGGCAACTGGAGGCATTTGTACATTTAAATAAGGAAGCTACAATGACGTCTTGTATAGTGATCAAGGTTCGGATGAGCCGAAACACGTGGATTGTGTCCTTTGCAGATTAAATACTTCCAAACTACAACCTGAGTCTTGATTCCTTCCTTGCAAGAGTGAGAGTAGATTGAATATATACATATATATACCTCTCTTGCCTTTTTCTGCACCTCTCTTGCCTCTTTCTGCACCTCTCTTGCCTCTTTCTGCACTTCTCTTGCCTCTTTCTGCACCTCTATTGCCTCTTTCTGCACCTCTCTTGCCTCTTTCTACACCTCTCTTGCCTCTTTCTGCATTTCTCTTGCTTCTTTCTGTGCCTTTCTTCCTGTTTCTGCACCTCTCTTGCCTCTTTCTGCACCTTTCTTCCTCTCTCTGCACCTCTCTTGCCTCTTTCTGCACCTCTCTTGCCTCTTTCTGCACTTATCTTGCCTCTTTCTGCACCTCACTTGCCTCTTTCTATGCCTTTCTTCCTCTTTCTGCACCTATCTTGCCTCTTTCTACATCTCTCTTACCTCTTTCTGCACCTCTCTTGCCTTTCTGCAGCTCACTCTCTTCTTTCTGCACCTCTCTTGCCTCTTTTTGCACCTCTCTTGTCTCTTTCTGCACCTCTCTTGCCTCTTTCTGCACCACTTTTGCCTCTTTCTACACCTATCTTGCCTCTTTCTGCACCTCTCTTGCCTCTTTCTGCACCTCTCTTGCCTCTATCTGCTCCTCTCTTGCCTCTATCTGCACCTCTCTTGCCTTTCTGCTTCACTCTTGCCTCTTTCTGCACCTCTCTTGCATCTTTCTGTACTTCTCTTGCCTCTTTCTGCATCCCTCTTGCCTCTTTCTGTACCTCACTCTCTTCTTTCTGCACCTCTCTTGCTTCTTTCTGCACCTCTCTTGCTTCTTTCTGCACCTCTTGCTTTGTCTGCACCTTTCTTCCTCTTTCTGCACCTTTCTTCCTCTTTCTGCACCTCTCTTGCCTCCTTCTGCACCTCTCTTGCCTCCTTCTGCACCTCAGTTGCCTCTTTCTGCACCTTTCTTCCTCTTTCTGCAGTTCACTCTCTTCTTTTTTGCAACTCTCTTGCTTATTTCTGTGCCTCTCTTGCTTCTTTCTGCACTTCTCTTGCTTCTTTCTGCACCTCTTTTGCCTCTTTCATCACTTCTCCTGCTTCTTTCTGAACCTTTCTTCCTCTTTTTGCACCTCTCTTGCTTTTTTCTGCACTTCTCTTGCCTCTTTCTGCACGTCTCTTGCTTCTTTCTGCACTTCTCTTGTTTCTTTTTGCGCTTTTCTTTCTCTTTCTGCACATGTTTTACCTATCTAGGTGTAGTTAGTAATTAGCATTTAGAAAACCTTAGAAATTCACTGAAAAAACCACAGGTTTCAGGACGTTATAGTTAGAAATTAGCATTTAAAAAACCTTAAAAAATCACTGAAAAAACCACATGTTTCAGGGACGCTACAGATAGAAATTAGCATTTAAAAAACCTTAGAATTTCACTGAAAAAACCACAGGTTTCAGGGACGTTATAGTTAGAAATTAGCATTTAAAAAACCTCAGATATTCACTGAAAAAACCACTGGTTTCAGGGACGTTATAGTTAGTCTGACATTTCACTCGTACAAAACCAGAGAAATTCAGCCGTTATAGTTAGCTGAGCTAACTATAACTCACGCCCCCACAATGCACTGCTGATGACGTCACATATTACATCACTCATGACATGGTCGGTGACATCACTGATGACATCTCAAATGACATCACTGATGACATCACTGATGGCATCATCCACTTAATCTCTGATGCACCAACCCACACCCTAATATAACCTTTCATACACCCACTCTAAAATACAGACTACCATTCTCGAAACCATAGACACACCAATACCAGTTAGTACATACCCACTCACTGATTCATAGTCTACACACACATCCACTCACTCACCCATACAGTCTCTCATACATGCAGTCACTCATCAATACAGCCACTATTATATGCACTCATACATCCATACAGATACTAACACACTGCCACTCTCCCATAGAGTTACTCACACACCTAGTCATTCACCCAAAGAGTCAATCACACTGCCATTTACTCACCTATACAGTTATACACACACTACCTCACTTATTCATACAGATACTAACACATACTTACTCTCTTATACAAGCTGACACAAGCACACTCTCATCCATACATCCACTCTCACAATGACTCACTCTCACATACAGTCACTTATATACGCCAGAACTCACATATACTGCCATTCACATATGTAGTTACTCACACATATACCACTGAGACATCCATTCACTCACCAACACAGCCATATGCACACTCACTCACCCATACAGCCCCTGCTGACATGCAGCTCCCCTTGCTAGAAAGCAATTCTGCTTTGGTTTTTGGAAGCGAGAGCAGGTTACCCTGCTCTCGCTTTAATGAAGCAAAACAGAGTTTGCTATGGCAGGGCGGAAGCCGTGCTCCCGCCCTGCCATAGCAAACAGCAGTGTCCCCGGGGTGGGTTGGCGGTCCCCAGGGCCATCGAGGGCTCCTGGAGCGGGGCCATGAGGCCCCCCTCCCTCCATTTCAAAGCCCCGGGGAGGTGGTGGTCCCCGGGGCCCGGGGGTCCGCAACAGACCCCCGTATTTAAATATTGAATGCCCCAGGTAGGTGGTGGTTACCGGGGCAGTTTGGGGAGGGGCAGGAGCCCCCCACACAGTTTTTTTTTTTAAAAATCATCCCCAGGGAGGTGGCGGTCCCTGGGGCTTGGGGGGGCCAGCGAGGCCCCCCTCATTTTAAATATTGAATGCCCCGGGGAGGTGGCGGTCCCCGGGGCAGCGTGGGGGGGTTGGGACCCCCCACACATTTTTCAACAAAGCCCCGGGGAGGTGGCATTCTCCAGGGCTACGGGGGGGCCGTGTGCCCCCCGCATTCAATTTCATAAGCCCCGGGGAGGTGGCGGTCCCCAGGGCTGCGGGGGCACCCGCGGGCCCCCGCAAATAAATCAATGATTGCCCCCGGGACCTGGCCCACCCAAGGGCTTTTTGAAAATGAAGCGCGGGAGCCCGCGCTTCGTTTTTTTTAAATTTTCACGGCAGGACTCGCGACCCCAACGCGAATTCTGCCGATTTAAAAAAAAAAATGCTTTTTTTGGCCCTGGGGGTCCTTGTGGGACCCCCTGAGCAGGCCTAGGGTGTCAGGGTGTTTCTACCCTGCCTCCTTTTCCTCTTTTTCATGTTAGTTTTTCTGATTTCTTGTGACTCGGTTACCGAGTCACAAGATGGCTGCCAACACTTCCTGGTTTGGAGTGTTGGCAGCCAATCAGAGTGAAGCTCGTGCCCGGGAGGGTTCGCGAACCCTCCTCGGTGCTCAGTTATCGATATTTTTCTTTTTCTAATTTCTCTGAAACTACTGAAGGGATTTACACCATTTAACAGAAAGGTCTCTTTCTGAACCAAGACCTACCTTTTTGCCAAATTTGGTGTAATTCCGTTCAGCAGTTCGGGCTGTAGCCTGTTCCAATTTTTCCTATGGAAATTAACATGGGGAAAATGCGTTTTGGGACCCCCTTTTTTTCTCATCCCCCGCTTGCCGAATCACCCTGAAACTTTCAAGACAGGAGCTGACCGGAGCGCCCCATTAGTTTTGAAAATTTCGCGAAGATTCGTCAAAGATATTGGCAAATCAAAAAACGCTTTTCCTATGGAAACTAGGTTCTAACTATAACTACCTACTGGTGATCAAGGTCCGGCTGGACCGAAACGCGTAATGGCCAACACGAAATGAAATAAAGAAACTGCACTTATCTCATGGTCCGTGTCTGCTTTCACCGACGAAGAACTGGTGGGGAAAAGGCAGTTTGGCTCGGATATATATATATATATATATATATATATATATATATATATATATATATATATATATATATATATATTTATATATATATATATACATATTCACTTTTCGCCCACACAAAATCATAGAAATTCAGCAGTTATAGTTATACTTATAGTTATGCTGATGTTAAGAAACTAAAACTCATGGCCTAAAGTTACTTAACGGCAAGAGTTATAATTTCTTCAGATAAATATAACCATAAGGATAACTATAACCACTGAATTTCTATGGTTTTGAGTGGATAACACATGAACTTAACTATCGCATCCCTGTAACTTTTAGTTTATTTTGTGAATTTGTATGTTTTTTTTTACGTAAAGTAATATATAACTGGGCCTGGTGATACCTGCAGAGCTACAGAGGATATACGTCCCTAGACATACACAGTTTTATTTATTTAATAACTCCAGAACTACTGAACAGATTTTCACCAAATTTCAAAGAGGGCTCTTTAATTTTTTCATAAGAATTTAGGCACAGCTATAGCCCAAACCGCTGAACAGATTTACACCGCATTTGGCAGAAAGCTAGATCTTGATCCAGAAAGAGGGCCTTTTGTGATTTGGCGAAAATCCATTCCGTAGTTTTGGGCAATTAATGCTCAAAATCTTTGTATATATCATGACGCGGCATGCTGAGATCTGATTTGCTGCTACCACATCAACAAGGATGTGGCGGCAGACATCATAGAACTCTGGACTGAGTCCTAGGCCCCAGAAAAAATGCTCAAAAAATAAATATGGGGACAGGGTAGGATTACCCTGACCCCTGAGGCCTGGCGGAGAAGTCCCAGAGGAACCCCACCTAGGGTCAAAAACGTTTCATTTTTAATTTAGCCATGAATTTGCGGTGGATCCGAGAATCTGCGGAATTTTATTTTTAAAAAGTGAGGGCTACACATAATAAAAAAACAGGTTGGACCATAAACAGGGGGAGACGCATTCATGATTTAGAAAAAGGGGGGCATACTGCCCCTCCATGAGCCTCTAAGATGCCCCGGAGACTCCATCTCCCAGGGCTCATAGCTTAGAAAATGGGAAGGGGAGGATGCAAGTCCACCCCTCCCTGAACCATTTTATGGCCCCAAGGATCCATCCCCCCATGGATGGCCCAGGGACAGTGTCCAGAGGTCCCAACCTCCGGGACTCCATCTTTTCCCTTCCTGAGAGTGCAGGTGGTGAAAGAGTAATGTGCTCCTACCCAGCAGGAGAACAGAGCAGCTCCCACCAGGTGGGAGCACAAAACTTTTCCCTGCCTGCACTCTTGGGCAAGGAAAGTAAACTGACCTGGCCCTGCCTGGTGGGAGCAAAAGAAAACTGCTCCCGTGGGGTGAGAGCAATGCCTGCTCCCACTGCACCCAGAATGGGCAGGCAGGGGATCCAGCGGGCTGTGGGGGACCTGATCCTCACCCCGCAGACCCAAATGAGGGAGCAGCTGTGTGGTGCCCCGGGTGGGCACAGGGGTACCCCACTTAAAAAGAAAAAAATAAAGCTGGCTCCTACAGGAGCTGGTGGGGCAGTGGTGTCCCTGGGGCTCCCTCCACAGCCCCCAATAAAAGTTATTGTCTGGGTACCCTGGATAGGCACCGGGGCACCCTTTAAATAAAACAAAAAATGCAGTCTCCTGTGCAACTTCATAGGTCCACTTCCAGGGACCTGGTGGGGCCGCTGGTGTCCTGAGTCTCCCCACGTGGCCCCTAAGCAAAACATAAACATTGAGTGTCCCTGGTGGGAATGGGGCATCCAGAAAAAATAAATAACAACTGACAAAAGTGAATTATAAATAAGCGGACACAGTCACTCATTTATTATTCACTGTTCCATCGAGAAGTGTCCTATAATGCCACGCGAGGGCTATTTACATATACATTTTATTTTTTTGCGTGAGCACAAAAATTAATTTTTTTAATGTTGCATGCTATTCGGCTGCCCACAGAAATATTAGGAAAAAAAACAAATAAGTCTCCTCGGTCATTGAACCCATGACCCCAAGAGAAATTACCATATTTTTTTTAGCACTTTCCAAGCTGGAGCTTTTGCTTTTACAGCTGACAGTGCAGCACACTCTAGGGGCTGGTATTATGGATGCAAACCAATGGCCTGCAGATTAGTTATGGGAAAACGAAAACCATGTGTTATAACGTTAAGAAGACACAAGCACAGGCTTGGTTTATGGGTAAAGAGCAGTTGAAAAACACAGCCGAATACAAATATCTCGGAGTAATCATCGACAATAAAGGGAACTTTTTGCACAGAAGGAGGCAATCAAAAAGAAAGGTCTGGTTTTAGCTGCAGCTTTTAAAAACTTGAAGAAAAAGGTAGCTGGACCGGTTTTGTCGCCCCTACTGGAAGTTGTAAGAGAAAAATTCCTTCCAACAATTTCATATGGAAGCGAGGCTTTAAGAGGGCAGGACGCAACCACGTTGGACAACGTTGTCTCCCAAGTTTATAGGATTATATTCTCCTTGCCAAGTTACACCTCCCCGGCTCAGATAATGCTTGAATTTGGACTAGTTAAGCAATCATTAGCCAGGCGCTGCTCATATATAACATGCTGGAACAAAATTAGGAAAGCTGAATTGAATACACTGAATCATATGCTGTGGGATGAGTTACAGCATCGTCATATATCACCAGGCAGAGAGTACCTGCAAAAGTCTCTCGAGCATACAGGTCTTGTCCAGCTTTGGGAAATGTCAATTGATCAACAGGCCTTTAAACGTTTAGTAAAGAAGTCTCTTAAAATTCAATCAGCAACAGAACATAAAGCTACACTAGCTCAAAGGGCATATGGGTGGATGACACTAAACAATTATAAGTCCATCTCACCACAAGATTACTTTGCCACCGGCTATCCAGTTTTTATTAAGCAGCAGTTCTTAAGATATTGGCTGGGGTTACTACCAGCCAAAGAACACATGGCTCCCTGGCAACGCGGTAATCTACCCGTCACTTGTCGCCTTTGTGGAAGCTGCAAGGAGGATCTTTTGCATTTGGTTTGTTCTTGTAATACTGTAAGGGAAGAAAGAAAACAACTGTTAACAAAAGCTTTCAACCAAAGAGGAATATGAACAAGAAGACAGGCTATTTTAGCCTGCTTCGATCCAGGGGACTCTCAATTAAATTGCCGCTTTGTCAAATTTCTACTGAAAGTGGAGCAAAGACTTAAAGAACACGAAAATCATCTAGTGTCTTTGACATAACAAGCAATTTAACTGTAATACCAAACATTTAGAAGCAAATTAGAGTCCCCGTAACATTACAAGGGGTTGAACTACTGACTCTTATTGAATCCCCCTAAGGACAACCAATGAACTAGAATACCTTCTTTGTATGTTCCTTTTCCTTAAACCACGACCAACGCTTGCCTCCTACCATTAGAAATATTCTGATACTATAGATTTTATTTTTGAATTTTGCCTCACCATGAATTTCCAGTTTTATTACCTATATATAAGTTACTATCAAATGACAATATTAATTGGTAGGCCGTCAGGGTGAATTTTAATTAGGGCTCCCGGTTTTATGGTATTTATTTTTTTCACATTTCCGTCTGTATTTATCCATATTTATTTTTTGGTCGTTTTATCTGTATTTATCCACATTTATTTTTGACGCAAGAAAAAAAAACGCTAAATCTAGCATCTTTCCACATTTATTTAAATTGACAGGCACACTTGCACTAGTTTGTTATAGCTGTTTTTTTAAATTGGAGCCTATGCTAAGTGCACTTTACATATTGGAGGCAAATTTCTTCCCTGTCCTCTAAGAAAAGATGCGTGAATTAGTGATTTTGATTAGGTCTCATTTGCGCAGCTGTCTTGCAAAATGTCAATGCATTACTAACTCTTTTAATCACATTTAAACAGCCATCTCAGAGAGTGTCTGCTCTTAGAATATCAGATCATTCTTAGTGTGCACTAGAAGACGACCTACCCCATGAGGCATTGTAAATCGCCAAAATATCGAAAGAATCTCGCATCTTCATCTGTACAGAATAGTGCTTTGATATGGACACTATGGAGAAAATGTAGAGCACAGGTGGTGCAAGTCATTTCTCTTCTTGTTTTTATTTTTATTTAAGTAGCACTTAAATAAACATTAAATAGAAAAATGAAGTCATGCTAACTGACTTGCTCACCTCTCACTCAGCCTCACTGCCCAACAGCGTGCATAGTCACGGAGAGATGCAGCCGGGCTTCATGCTAATAGTTGTTGGAGGCATTTCTGCCACGCTCCCCCTGCCCTGCCACATCAACCTCCTTCACCCTCCCACACAACAAGAAACAAAAGGTTGCTGGAGCAGCAGCCGATGTCCTGGGGTGTTTTCACACCTCTTACTGGACATCGGCTGCTTGCACTGCTCCAGCAATTATCTTGCGAAAACTACCGCTGTGAGAGGTGCTGGAGTGTCTCTGCAGACACAGTGCTCCCAGTTCCCCCGTCTCTGGAGCAGTTTTGGGTCAGCAGTTTCCCGTTTCTTTTGGCCGCCCCTGTGCACCTCTGACTCAGATTTTACAGAGGAGCACAGAGGCAGGAGGAGCATTTGTTTTATAAGTATTTTCCCGCTTTTATATATAAATACAGAGAAAAACCAAAATGTTTTCCGTCTGTATTTATATGTAAAAATCTGTTTAAACGGAAAACCGGGAGCCTTAATTTTAATCTATTGGCATATATACGAATTGAAATATTTCTGTGTACCAGCATTTCCAATTTTAAGTTGAAACTACCAGATTTCCTTTTAATCTGTTATATTTGATAAATGAAGATTTTACTAATGATTTTAACTCACTATGTAAATATATATTCTGTATATTATTGCAAGGGTTTTAAGTAACCAAGCAATTGTTCAAATAAACTCAAACCTTTGTAACCTGGTATTATGGATGCGTTTTATGTGGCCCAAAGATGTGTAAAATATACAAGGGCTACTTGTGGTTGTTTTCATGATTGCATCTTTTGGGCTGAAAAATGTTAAAAGAAATATTCAGAGACAAATTTTTTTTATTCAAAAAAATGATATGTTTCTGACTATTTATTTTCACATCTTTGACCCACAAAATATAATTTTAAAAACTATGTAAAAAGAGTCCCAGACGTATTCTAATAAAACTTTATTAAATATTTTTACGTTATCAATATTAATAAACATTGCATTGTGTGTATTCTTGAAGTATATGTTTGATTGAAATTATTAGTGATTTTTGGAGAAAGATGATAGATATGCTTTAAAAATAAGGAGGTTGGGTAGAGGGGTGGGTTTGGTTGCAGGGCTTGGCCACATGCCAGGCCCTGTGGCCAAACACCCGCTGCCCATGGCCAAAGGTCATGCGCTGTTGGAGATTTCTGCCTGCGGGGTTGGATACAGAGTCTGGCCACAGGTCAGGCCCTTTGGCCAGCCCCCTACTATGCAAGACCAAAGGCCATGTGCGGCGGGGGGTTGATTTTACGTATTATAATAACATATTACTTTATGCCAAAAAACTAAGAAATTCACTGACAAAAATAAAGGTTAAAGTGACGTTATAGTTAGGTATGATAATAATGTCTTACTTTGAATTTTTTTAAAAACCTTAGAAATTCACTGAAAAACCCAAAGGATAAAGGGACATTATAGTTAAGTGAAAATGTCAGTTAAAACATACTTTTTTAAACTAAAAAAACACTGAAAATCACCAGTTATATTTATCTAATGTGACTATAACTCAGGCCTTAAGTTAACTATAACTCGCACCCTCAGAATGCACTGCTAAATACCTTACATATTACATAACTTATGACATCTTCTATGATATCATTGAAAAAACATCACTGCAACATCTGAAATGAAATCATTAACGACAGCACTGTGCATGGCAAGGGCCAGGCCCTAAGGAAAGGCTTTAAATTCAAGAGCACCTATTCCAACAAACTGTGGTTCACGCATGCCTCCCTTTTGTCTTGTATGCATAATGATAGCCTTCTAGTTGTTCATTCGAACTCTGCGGTAATGCTGCAGTTGATTACTACGGAGTTACCTGAAAGAATGCTGCTGGTCTTTGAAGTATGTTTCTCTCTACATTTCAGAATGTATTACCTGAAATTAGCGAGGAAGGTATTAGAGGACTCATTAAAAACATTTACTCATTTTAGCTTTCTAGGGTGCTAACCATAATTTCTATGACAAAAATAACCCCATCATTTTGTTACCTCACTGCGGTCTTCTCTATAGAAAATTGTAGGAGATTGGATTATTATTTGGGGTGGGTGACTACCTACCACAAGGAAAGTAGTCACAATCCTTCTCAGGGTGAACCCTCAAAGTCTCTAAATTAACCAGAGTTCACCCACCTGTTAGCTATTGCACAAAGCAGACAGGCTTCATTTAGGGAAAAGTGTAAAGTATTTATCCAGTATGAAAATAGTAATAAAGTAAAAATGCGAAAAAATAAAATCTCAAACCAAATCAGGAAAAGTGAGTAAAATGTATTTAACAAAATAACATAATACTGACAAAAATCCAATAGGGGGACCAGAGATGTGATTATTTAAAAGTTTTTTTAAAGCAGGAATAGTGCCAAGAAGCACAAACAGCAAATGATAGTCAATGGTCTCAGTAGCCTGAAACGTAAGCGGGAATTGCGGCATGCCTTGATGGAGCGCGGGTCAGATACACCAACCAGGTTCATACTAATCAAAGATTTTACCTTCTGACTTAGTCCTTTAACTCCCAATACACCACAGGAGTAAACCCAAAAGTCCCCCAGGACCTCAGTGGAGGTACATGGAGACGCACATGGTGTCAGGCAGTGGTCAACAGCAGGGTCCAGTCAGGTCCAGTTGCCACTGGTCAGCTGGACAGTTGCAGGAAAGGCCGTTTGTAGCTTGTTGTATCCATGTAGCTTAAATAGAAAGTCAGCCTTATGACCCTTGGATTCCACTTCTTGGTCCTGGGTACAGGAGGGAGCAGATCCAGTCTTTCATGGTTCCTTTCAGTTCCCAGACAGCAGATCCAGTTATCTTATGTTCTTCCTCAATTCCAGCAATGTTCTCAAGTGGGTGCCTGGAGAGCCACATTTATACCTTGCACTTGCTACTGGGTGGGGTTGGCTCCTGGGCACATTCTAACCAATGGGGTCAAAGCTCCTGGAGCCAACCCTACCCACTTTGCTATTTTCCAGATGGTGAAAGTCTTAGACAGCACTCAACTTGGGCTCTGAGGGCTGGGGGTGTTTTAGGAGTGTACCATGATCATTCTATGGTCTTCCTACATGTAACACTAAAATTCAGTTTGAACGAGCCACTGTACTCACAATAAACCCACAGACAGAGGTCTGGCAGGACAAAGCAGGGTTCATCACCAACCAGACAGTAGATAAACAAGAAATGTCTTGCTAGCCTGTTTTCTTCCTTTCAAGAGCGACCCTGGCATTATATGTAATTCTTCAGCAGACCTGTAAAGCAGAAGTTGACACTCCAGCAGGATTTGATACCGTATTTTCAAAAAGGATGCACCCAACCCCACCCTGCTTATTCTGTGAAGTTCAGAGGAGTCACCTCTGCCCATTCAGGTCCAACTATTGTGTGCTCCTGTGAGGCATTTCTCACCCTTTTCACTCCTATTCAAATGCTGATCTCTGGCTGGCAGAAGTTGAGGAGCAAATGCAAATTAGCCTCTAGGAAATTCAAAAGCCACTTTTCCTTAATATTTAATAAAAATCTATCTTCACCATTGAATTGGACTTTAATCATTATTAAAATAGTTGTTTATTTGTCTAGCTAATCTCATCCCTGAGATACCGTATTAGTATTTTAATCTGTACTCAGTTCTACCTAGGACATCCAGACACAATGAAATAGCTTTTTGGTGCTATTTACTCTAAGGGCATGTTAACAATAAATTTCTACATGTCCTACTTTTAAATACTATGCACCCTGTCTTGTATTCCATAAGGACTAAATTGGAGTGATTTATTAATATTTAAAAGGGAGATTTTGACCTATCTAAAGGGTTTATTTTGACAGGTTGAATTGCAGCTTTTACACTGCTACAGCCAGGCTCTTATGCTAGTGCTGAAACCATGTTTTACACTGTCACTGCAATAGGTGCTGCAGTCCTGTAGTGGCATCCTCCTATGGCATTTAACTTACATGCCCTGGGTACACTTAGTAACATATACTAGGGAAGTACAGGTAAGTTAAATATGCCAATTAGGAGTACACCAATTTCATTATTTTGAAAGGAGAAGCTGAGGCACTTTATCACTGGTTAGCAGGAATAAAATGCACAGACTTCCACAGCTAACAACAACAGGTAAGGCACAAATCTGTGAGGGGGAGCATCACACAAAGATGGTCATTTTCTATAGAAATGCATTTTGTTTTACAGCTTTGAATATACCAAGGTGGCATGCAGGTTTGCCACAGTTTTGTCATAAAGAAAGAATGTTATCAATGTAGCTACTCATTAGACCTCTGTGTTGAAACTGCAATGGAACACTGGGTAATCAACTGACAGGCTGATGCTGGTGTTGGCAGTTCATTTCACTCAACTTTTTTTCTGACAGTGATTAGGAATACAGTTGAAACCTTATTGCAAATGTGTCCTTATTTTAGCTCTCTAGAGCACTAACCATAATTTCTATGTCAACATTCCCTTTTGGACCACTTCCCATTTGTGAACGGCTTACCACCTCCTTTGAGGAAGTGGTAAAAGATTAATGTTTTGCAACCAGAATTCGGTCACAAAACATTAATACCTACCGCTGGAATTCGGTATTTGGAAGGGCCAACTCAAACACGCCCCTTCCAAATACGGAATCGGTAATGGGTCGCAAACTCAAATTGCGATTAGGTAACTTGTTGCAGAATCACAATTTGTGGTTTGTAAATAAGAAGAGACATTTTTGCAATCACAAATGTCCCATTTCTGTGAATCGGGACATTTACGGCCAGAAAAAGTCTTCGTACACCTGGCCTGTGGAGCCTTATTTAGAGTTTGGGACATGCAGTGCATTTGCTGCTTTTTGGTGGATGTGCTGCATCTGAAAATTCCAAAATTGTTCAATAGTAGGTGCTTGTTTCTTACCAGTATCAGAAACTTATGAAGGAAGATTGATTGATATTGAGATCGGGGATATTGGGATTTTAGCATGCACATTGTAATGTGACAGTGTGTGACTGGGAAAATCAGGATAATGAAAAGCTTCCAGTGTTTGGAGGGTTGTATTTAATTTGCTTCTTCAATCATTTCTCACAGACGTGTTTCCTATAGTCTGCCTCTTATAATAGCTGGAGGCTGCTACTTTCTTTCGCCTAGCAAAATGAATAGCTTACACTCTTCTTTCTATGTTAAATCAACTTCGTACACCCCATCATCAGATCTTTCTCTATCCTTAAATCTCCTTAATTTTTCTTACTTTGTTTCTAAGATCGGCATGATCTAAACTGTTGTGCGGCTTTATACTTTCCCAGTCAAAACTGTGCGTTTGTTGGACAACATAAACATTGGGATGGTGCGAGTCTGATTCCCCTCAGGAGATGTTGGCCTATAGTCCTGCTAGCTCACAGTACACCATTTGCAGTCCTAACCTTGGAGGGTAACAAATGTGTGTGCAACCTCAGAAAATGACAACCCTGACTCCCCAAGGAATTGTGGTAACAGATCTAGAACCTTTTTGTTCAGACTCTCGTGCATACCCAAAGGAAATATGCAAGAAATACACAATCTGCAGTTTCAATATTTATTGAAAAAGTGAGATTCTTCAGTGAAATACATGTGCTGCAATTACTAATAGAATGAAACATATTACCATAATTAGCAATACAAGAGCAGTGGAGAGAATGAATAATTCCACCATTGTGCTGAAACAATGAATATTTGCTGGCATGTATGTAGTGTAATATAGTATAATGTAGTGTGCTCCTACCTAACTGTCCCTAACCTAGTTTGATCTAGGGTAGGCGATCTGACAAGAATCTGTGCTGGGTGATCTAACATCCCATTACATGTGGGCAAATGTCATCAGACTGTCCGTCTTGGTGTAGAGTGGAACATCCCTTGTGGAGGTGACAGGAATCAGCTGAGCTGTAATTCCAGCATGCTGCATCCTCGAAGTTTCAGCAGAGTGAACCTCTGATTTTAACATGGAAGTATATTCATACATATAATAAACAGTGCCTATGCAGGCATGCCGAGGTCTTTGTCAGGCCTTTATGTTAGCTAGATAGCGTTGTTGTCTACTGGGCAACAATAAGCTGTGAAATTTGTGCAGTGAACTCTATACCTTGAACTGAATGCTCAAGGTGTCATGATAGTGTGCATACGAAGTTGAGACATAAGCAAATACATTTTCAGAGAATGCTATCCTGCACTGTCACATACAAGAATGTATGTCAACAGTCACTGTGTCGCAGAAAGAAGGCAAATTAAATGTGAGCATAAAGATGGAATAATTTCTAGCCAGGTCATGTGACAAAACCTCCCCTCTTTCTCTTTCTAATGCTCCCTCTATCAAAGTAAATGACAGCCCTAATATGGACTTGCAATCAGCCTTCATCCTTTCTTCTTTTACTCCAGTCTCTGTATATGAAGATGCTAATCTTAACTCCGAGTTTAACCCCAGCACTTCTCCTTCTGTCCCGCTTCTAATTATACTCATCATACCTATCTACCCTTCACTATTATTCCATCAAATCATCTTCTTTGTTCAACACTTATTTTTTCCATCAGCATTTAAGTGTGTGGCTATTTCCATACTAACATAACCTTCTCTAGATCCTCCACTTCCTTCCTGCCTTCAGCCCGCTTATTTTTACAACCCAATCTATCAAACACTTTGGAACTCATTGATTATTACCAGCTATACCATTTTCTTTCAAGGCACAATTTACTTCCTTTGTCTCAGTCGGTCTTCCATCCAGGTCAGTCTAATGGGTTGGCGCTACTTGCAATATCTAACTTCATTCTTCCTTCTCTTCATAAAACAAGTGTCTTTTATACTGATACTTTTGAATCTTACTGCTTCTTTTGACCTGGTGGATCATGTTTCCCTTGTGTCTCCTCTTCGTTCTATGTGAATTTCGGGTTCTGTCCTTTCACAACTCTCTTCTTTTTTTTTTTTTAAACATCTGTTTATTGAGTTTTTGTTAATAGTCATCTGCTTACATGTTTATATATATGACATTTACACAATTATACAAGGTCTTTACAGCTTGATGCACAATCGTTAGTTACAACAGTTTTTGTCAGTTCCTGTCCTCCCACTAAACATTCAGTACATTACGTTAGTGATTTTGCCAGTGGCTGACTCTGCCTGCGTTTGCTAGGACTGCTGGTTAAACATTGTGCAACAGATTTGAACATGTATAATAAAAACGTCTGAGCATACTGATGTGATCGCATAAGGTTTGTTGTCCTCCTATACATTTACACAATGTTGTAGTAACAGTGCAGGTGTGGTATACGACATTATATGTGTAAAACATTTCTGGTAAGTTTTGCTTCCCTTATTACTAATGATGTATAAACTGAGAGGGGTTGGTGGTGCCTCCTTAACAGTAATTATATCATGCATTGCCACTATGTTATTTTGGGTAGTGAGTGAGTACTGCACGGATATTCGTTTATATTGCCATTACCCAGGCAACTCCATAATCGCTCCCCCCCCAACGGTTCTCCAAACTCAGGAGCACAGGAGACTGGATGCAGGAACAGAGAGGAGAGGCGGCCCCACTGGCCTATTAACTTCCAGAGGGAGCCACTGGTTGTGTGCTCCCGTCTAATGTTTCCGGGGGAGGCAGTAGTTGAGTCCCTGTCATTATCCACCAATAACCCATATCATTCCTGCAGCCTGCTTCCCATTACGTCCCTATGGGCACTTTGCGAAGGCCGCAGGTGTCTTCTACACGGAGCGCCTTACCCTCCGATCTAGCCCATACTAAGAATGATTGTATCCATGCTGATATTGTCGGTGGGTCTGGCTTTTTCCATCTCTTGGTTATCAGGCACTTTGCAGTTAGCATACCCAAATCCTGGAAATGGGAGGTTGCCCAGAGTTTCTTGCCCCTAGGGTAGAGGTGCAATATACACTCCTCCCAGGTGCATTCTAGCTGGCGATCCATGGACATCCACAAGACGTCACACACTTGACTCCAGTATACATTTAGGGAGGTACAGGACCACAGCATATGTAGTAAGTCAGCCCCCACATGTCTGCATCTAGGACATGTCCCATCTGTCCGGCCATATAATCTGTTAATTCTCTCGGGAGTGAGGTAGGCCCTCTGGAGTATGTAGTGTTGTATAAGTCTGAAGAGTGAGTTACGCGGGATGTATGTGGGAATAAGTAATATTTCAGACCATTCCTTGTCTGTAAATGGCCGCCCTTTATCTGCTTCCCACTTCTGTCTAACAGACGACATTGGGATTGCCGTGTGTAGGCGGAGTGACTCCCCAAACCATCTAGTGTGGTGACTATCCCTTCCCATAACGTGCAAATATTGTATAGTGTAATGCGTGGGCTGTTCCGCTCTCATGTCTCCTCATCTGCCCCTAAGCGTTGCTAGGACTGAATAATATAATAGTAACTGACCAGGTGGCAAGTCGTTTGCCTCCGCCAGATCCTCAAATGGAGTGAGTGTCCCATCCTGATAGAGGTCCCCCAATGTCTGCACCCCAATACTTAGCCAACTCGACAACTCCACAGCAGTCACCGGACCATTTCTGATAGGCGGACCCTGGACTGGTAAGGCGGCGCATATGGTGTTGTTGTGCATGTTATGTACAGGATCCTATGGTAAGTTTTATATGCAACCTGAAATAGCAGTTGACTAGGTGGACAGCTTATGGCACACGGGTGAAATAGGCAAAATATGTCTCCCACATTCACAACTCTCTTCTTATCAGTTTGCTCATTCATTTACAGTATCTTGAAGAGGTTTATCATCTATTTACTATCTATACCTGCACGACTACAGCAGTGGCAGCTAGCAAGTAAGGAGGGTGGTGGGTCACAGGGTACAAAAATAAAAGTTAAAAATAAGTTTAAAAACAAATTCCACTTACATTCCTGGCACGACATGCTCCTTTCTCGGGTCTTCTCCAGGCAGGCAGGCTCCAACGCTGGACCCAGGTAACTGCAGTAACCAATCCTGGCGCTTCTCTCATGAAGCTTGAAAGAAGCGCGAGGATTGAAGGGAGTAGCCTCCTTCGTCTCTCCCGAGGACACTGGAGCTCTGTGCTGTCTCTAACCCAGCCGTCTAAGACAGCTGGGTTAGAGAGGTTTAAAATATGCATGTCTGGCTTGCCGTCGCAAGACGGCCGGCCAAAAAGACATGTGCACTTTAAACTTAAAGTGCCCTGCCCATCACTGCTTTCTGCTGCTGCATGACTGGCAGCAGCAGAAATCAGAAAGCCCCGCCCCCTGTTCTGACGCTCGGCTCTGGACGCGGTTTTGTTAATTAAAATGGTAATAAATGAACGTTATTACCAATTAATTTTTACATCACAGGGGGCAATTTATTAGTGGGGTGACGCTCATCTGACTTAATGGAGGAGCTGCCCCTGGACTACATTATGGTGTTCTTCAAGGTTCATGCATAGCCAATTACTATTTAAGCTCTACCCATTTCCATCCTCTTCTGTCATCTCTTGTTTAGGTTTTTACACTCATTGGTATGCTGATGATATGTAGGTTTTTTATTTTTTACTTCCAATGTTTACTGCTTCTCTACATTCTCGTCTGTTATTGTTTACCTCGTTGTCTGCCATTGAAAAGGGGTTGGCATCTCACATTCTCAGTTTAAAACAATCTAAATCAGAAATACTTTGTTTCCTGTTACAAATCTCATTTTGGCACCCCCTCTCTTTTTCTTTTCTTTTGACATCCATTGCATATACCAAGATTGTGCTTGAGTGCAAGAATATTGGAGTCAGAAATATCGACTTGCATAAAATAGTGGGGCATATTAGCAAGAACCTGCGATAATTATCGCAAAGCTTGCTTAGCGCGCGTTTTTCTATCGCCGGCTATCGCTGGATATTACCGCGGAGATAACATGCTATTAGCAAGGTTTATCTCCAATGCGATAAAATATCCAGCGATAGTGGCGAAACTCCAGCAATAACGCGAGAAATCCAGCGATAGATTCCTCGCGCTAATGCTGGGGACTTAACCTTGCAATCCACCTCCCATTGACTATTATTGTTAAGTCATGCTTTTACCAGTTCTAAAAACCAGCGCTAATCGCGGTTAGCGCGCGTATTTTTATCGCCTCGCGGTTATTGCTAATAGGCGATAGCGATGTTAGCGACTGTTTTCAGTCGCTGTTAGGTTGGGAACGCCTACCTTGCATGTCATTAGCGATAAATATCGCTGACATGCAAGGCGATGTAATTCCCAGCCTCTAACGCCTGAAAGCTGTCGCTAACGCCTGTTAGCGACAGCTTGCTAATAGGGCGTTAAAAATATCGCCGATTTAGCGGCAAAAAGTGCCGCTAAATCGGCGATAAAGCCCTTGATAATATGCCCCAGTGTGTCCTAAATATTGTTTACAAAAATATCATGTCATTGGGTGTAGATTATCCATTACTAACTTTGAAGGGGCGAAATTTTGTAAACAATATTTACTGCATTTTATTTTTGTTAGAAGATGTTCTGACTACAATTTCAGATACCATACCAGCAGTAGTTATAACCTTTGAATATCTTTTGAAAGTAGTCTTACTTTTTAGAATCAAATGCCACTACTTTCAACTATACAATAATTAATAAAATCCTCTTTCTTCTCAGTCAGACTTGGAATTGACAATATTTTTCTGTTTAATTTGGATTACTGTTGTTTCTCTGTAACTATGCCTTTCACTGTATGCGCTACTTCCCCTACAATTAATTTACCTAGCCCATTTTGTACTCTATTTGGTGTTGAAGTTTGTGATCACGTTACACCTTATTTAGACCAACTGCGTTGTTTACCTCTTGTTTTTCGTTTTCAATCTCAATATCAATGCATCGTTTTCAAGTGTGCTAAAGTCTTGCTTCAACTTATTTAAACGATTCTCTTTACTCTTCTCATCCTGCCGAGCACTCTCTTTCGGCCAGCTAGGGTCTCCTGGTATGTCTTCAGCTTTCTGAGAGCCTTCTCATTAAAGGTGGTTTTACCTTCTTGTGTCCAAACTTCTGTCGTGACCTGCTGGTTCCTTTAAGGCTTCCCGCTTCTCTGAGTGCGTCCAAATCACGTTGTGATGATCATCTGTTGAACCTGGCTTTCCCTGATTGATAGTGCTCCTACGAAATTGGGGGCATATTAACAAGGCGGCGATAAACAATTATCGCCGCTTTTGCGGCCGTTTTCGGCCGAAAAGCGGCGATAATTATATCGCCTTATCAGCAAAGACACGCTATCGCGTGTTTTGCTGATTTTGCTCCCGTTTCCAGCACGCCTGACTTCGCATCGATAATGAGATGCAAAGTAGGCGTGTCTGTGGAAACAACATGGGTAAATATCACGAAGGCAGCTTCGCGATATTTACAATGCGGGGAAGCGATTATTTTAATCGCGTTAAGTATGCCTTAACGCAGGAATTTAACGTCTGTTAAATTCCTGACTAAGGCATACTTAACATGGGGGGTGGATTCTGTGGCTAAGACCACAGGCCCTATCATCTAGGATATCACCGTTTTCCACATGGAAAACGGCGATATCCACGCTATCTCTGAAATTTTTACCGCCTCGGCGATGCGCGTTGTTAATAACGCGCTAACCGGGCGATAAATTACAGAGATAGCCGGCGATAAATATGCAAGCGCTAAGCGCGCTTTGCGATATTTATCGCCGGCCCTTGATAATATGCCCCTTGATGCCTTACAACATTTGTTGTTGTCAAGTTTGAATTGTATACTGTACTTCTCTTTGTTACAAGTGCTTTGGATAAAAGCACCATTCAAGTAGATAATGCAATAAATACATTATTTCAGGATGTATAAGCAATTGCCTCGCATCAACTCTGGCTACTCCCCTGCTTACTTTGCAATTACATTATCACTAGTCTCCATTTTACCCTATTTGCTACCCACCAATTTTACAACCACTGTCTGTCCAAGACTTATAGAGTACACTGGCACATAAATATACATACACACCTTCTCACCTTCCCATCCATATTCTTTCATACATTCATCAATCATACGCAGACATATCTTACCCCATAGAGGTCTACGTCGTTCAAACCAAATCTAGAAATCCAATGAATACCCTCCTGAACCCATGACCACCTTCACCCATCCCTATTTATTCCTTCATACTCCAACTACCCAAATCCATGAATTCATCCATTCGGCTATATAGCCACACCCATGTATACACCAACTACCTTCATCCTGCATCAGTGAATGCACTAATTCCCATCTCCCTTTTCATCAATGGATTTATCCACAAACACTCACATTTCCATCCATTAAACTGTGCATGCATGTCTGTACACTTTGTATGTATGTGAGTACAATTAGGCCCCTATACCTTTCTGTGTGTGTTAGAGCACATATGTGCCTCTGTATGTTGTGCCTCTGCATGTGCAGGTTAGTCACTATGGCCTTGATTACGAGTTTAGGTAATATTTATCACCCCTGATAAATAACGATAACATGGGATATGTTATTATAACAATAAATAACATCTATTACGAGTTATTGGAAAATAACATGTGAATTTTGGTGTCTATCACACCAAAATCCGCATGGTAGAGTAAATATCATACACATTTCCCCTGTTAAATTTCGCCAGGATTGACCTGCCAAAATTTAGTGAAGCTTGAAGTACTTAATTCATCCGATAGTTATCGGATGCATTAAATACACTTTAACTCGTAATTCCGACCTGTGCGTAAAGAGGAGTTTATGCAGGGATCAGAATATAATGAGCCGCTCGTAATCAGGCCCTTTGTGTGTTGACTGGGTATGACTGTGTTGCTGTGCATGGTTGCATGTGTGTGTGTTCATGTATGCAAGTATGTGTTTGGTCAGTGTGTAGATGTGTTTTTGTCTGCGTTGCTTGCTCAGTGTGTTGAAGAAGTCTCTAGTTGTTTGTCTCTGTACCTGCATGTGTGTCTGCATGAGTGCATGTATGTGTGCTGCCATCGGGCATATCTATTTGTATGTTTTGTGTTTCTGTATGGGTATGCATTATACAAAGGTGTGTCCAACTAGCTTTCCAATTGCTTTTTTCACTTGTTGTTTTCTACTTTGTAAATTTCCATGATGGTACTGAAAATGTTCACTTTCCTTGTATATGCGTCGCACGTAGAAAGCGCAGTACAAGACTACACAAGTTTCTTTTCTAGTCAGTAGCCTGCCGACTGCTGCTTCCCTATCAGGTCTCAGAATATAGCTAGGTGTCAATCGTTTAATCAGCTTTATCCTGACTTCTTATTGGGTCTGGGGTGATGTTGCGAATAACGCGTTAGCGCCCGAGCACGCTCCTATGTTTAGACATGCTGCACTGCCTTGAGCATGCGCTGCATGTCTGTGGAGTTGTGAATGTGATAACGCCGATTCTTATCTAATTATCTATAAGAACCTTCTGGTCGCCAAGATCTTTTTACCTGTTGAATAGTGTAAAGGAGAGAATCTCATCAGGTTATATATCAGCATTCATTTTATCTGAAAGGACCACTGACTCCGAATTCAAGTTTGAGAATTTATTATCGCCAAAAATAACTGAACGTGCAAGCACCTCAACACGAGGTTAAAGAAATAGATGGGCACTAATACAAATAATAATCTACGCAGAAATCTCATCCGACTCAGGATAAGGAGAATAGAAAGTTCTAGAAGGATCAACCAAACTATGATTGCTCCAATTTCTAAATTGCTCTTCATTGGACTAAACAAGCTTAAAATCAATAGCTGTCCCTACGCTAACACTAAGTGACATCCCTGCCTAACGATTTTCCCAGGCAAGAGTGAATAAAAAGGTGTCAGCTGTGAAGACTTCCTAAGAAGTGCAATCACATAATACCTAAGCTCAGCTCTGTCCTTCTCTCTGGTCTCCCCTACCTCTTCTCTGGCCTCCTCCCTCAGGGCACTATCCCTAATACAAAACCACAATACAATTGTACACGCCTTTGTCACGCCTCCTTGGCCAGGTCTTCTTTCTTGTGCTTTTCCATTGAAACGGTTACTTCATCCTGGACGGTTGCGATGACCTTGAGTCCCAGGCACCTTCTCCGCTGAAAGTATCATCCCTAAATTCCATTTCACTCCCCGTACCATGCCTCCCCTCTCTCTAGCGTTCGAAAACAAAGAGTTAGTCTTACTAACGAGACATGTGTCCTTGCACCTGCAACGAAAGATACTTTCAACAGAAACCTTCTACTGTGCAAATTAAATCTACCGTTTGTGCCCAGAGAGCCTTACCAAGAGAAACTTTTCTCGGCCTACAAAATAAGCTAACATAAGAATAAACCAGGCCTTCCCTAAGCATATATGTAGTCAGGCCTTTACATATGACTTTTAAACACACATCTTCCTTTTCCCTATAAGCATTTTCATTACAATTCATATGCAAACAATGAATTACATGTGCAACTTTAATATGGTGCACGTTTAAACTACTGCAATTACATTACACACGAACTAATTCCCCTATGCATTATGTTCACACAATTCAATAAGCATTACATTACATCATTATCCTAACACCATTATGCTGCTGATTCGCTTTGTCTCAGCAAACTATTCATTCTTTACTAAACATGCATGAGTATACAACTGAATATAAACGAATATATGTCTGAATACATGTGGGTGCGGCCTATCAGTGATTATGATGCACCCCTACAATTCACAAGAACATTTCGCTCTATCAGTTCCCCCCTTTGATGACTCCTGTCATCACATGTCATTCTACTCCCTCGGAGAAAGAACCGACCTAAACAGAACTTGTTGCCATCTTCCCTGATCTAAATTTCTCCATGCTCTTGAGCCTTTGATACTGACTGTCCTGCAGTCTTGCCAACCTCATGTCATTTTCCCTCAAAGCTCTCTTGACTCGGCCTGCTCGATACCACTTGTAGGCCTTGATCACAATCCACAAGCCAACCACACAACCCACCAAGATAAGGAGGGGTCTCAGAAAGTACCCAAGGAATCCCTTTCCTAAGTTCGCAAACCAACCTCCCACTTGACCAAAACCCTTTCCGACCTTTTCCCAGGCCCCTTCTTCGGTCAAATCCGCTATCTTAGTGTGGATCGTAGTGATGTTACTTATATATTTCTCCAGATCCTTGCTACGGTCTGGTATATAAGTGCAGCACTCTTGAACCTTCAACATTTTACAGACTCCGCCCTCTTTTGCCAATAGGACATCCAAAGCAAGGCGATTCTGCAAAACCATTCCCCTTATCGACAACATCTCTCCTTCCACCAACACCAACGACTTTGCTGTATTCATCGAAAATTCATCCACCACAGTCGCTAACCTCCGAATCTTCACATCATTCAAGACTACTCCCAGACTAGGTATCATAGCTCCAAAGATATCCCCCACAACGATTCCTGCACTTGCAGCTCTTCTCGTTCTTGAATGCTCTCCACCTTCTAGAAGATCTAAATCTTCTGTATGATAAATCTTTGGAAATATTATTGCCAAATAACATGTTCCATACTAATTTGCAGGCAACCTCACATAAGCATTCTTCCCACATACATAATACATCGTTGGTATCACTTGTACAGGACCTTGGAGAAAATCTTTTGCCACATCTGCCATGGTGAAAACGTGATCACAGGTACTCTGTCCCACTGCTACCTTCTCGTAGTAAGTCTGATAACGCCTTATACACAACTTACCCCTCTGCTCCTTATCTAACGCTATAGGACCATAGCTTCCCTTGGTCTTATGCAACTGTTCTTCCTCTGTCCAATCAGTCCTGTGATGCCCCAAGTCTCGGGAGTGAGTCAGCTTTCTATACCTATCCTCGACCTGATCTACAAACTTTCTTTCTACATCCGACATCAAACAAGTCAGATTGTGTCTGTGTGCGAATGCTGTATCCAATTCCAAACTCGGTATGAAGTACTTCCTCAGTCTGTCTTCCGTCTTATAATAGTCATATTTATTCAAATGCTTGTAAGCTGGGACTTCAGGAAGCACTGCGTCGAAATTGGAAAAGAAATACTCAAACTGATCTCTCTCATAGAACAAACTAAGCAAAAGACTACACGAAATACCATAAGTCAGTGGAAGATGGTGATACCTAATACCCTCGTCCACTGAAGTAGGCAACTGCATACACACATAACAATCCTTCGCATCCATCACATCAACATACTCATACAACAACTTAGCATATGCATTCAACTTAAAATCACCTTTAGATAAATCTACATGTAATCTACGACTTTCTTCTAATAGCAAAGCTCTGTCAGCTGCCCTGTCTACCCCCTTCTGGCTAGGTGTGATAGGTGTCGGTGTCCCTGTCACCTCCTCTACTTCTTGCTCGTGCGAACCAGTATATGACACTACAACTACTATGATTATAGAAATTATTACACTACTTATAAGAATGCCTACAATCCACTTTGATCTACGATTGGGATCTCCCGGCTCCATGGTTTCGAAAGTTCTCAAAAGTCTTGGTTATCGCAAAGAACCCTGAAAAAGTCTCTGTCCTTTATTTGTGTCTTGCTCAACCAGCTCGAGCAACCATGAAATCTCCGGACTTTCCCTTTCCGATCACAATCTTATTTACACAGTCCAGAAAAAGACTTCCCTAGTTTTCGTTCCTCTTCTGTGGAAAGTCCCTAAGTTTATTCTTCTTCCACTCGGACCTAGGTTATCTTCTTCTTTTGGACTTTTACTTACAGTTTATAGTTGATCCACAATAAGATCCTCATTGAGCAATACCAGAACGTGATACAAAAGTTCAAGACGCAAAATCAACACTTCATGTGAAAACGGCTCAACTCCAAAAGGCGGGAATTCGAGTCGATGCAGAACCAAGTTTCGGACTTCACTCAGAAGCGGGGGATTCGGAACCGTGAGGGTCAGTGTTCCTTCTATCTCGAGCCCTGGCAACTGCAGCACCACCTTCACCACCACATTCGGGCTCCGACGGACCACTTGCACTGACCTCAGCCTTCCCGTGCTCACCACCCCCTGCATCAAACACAGTGTAAGTCGACTCAGGGGTAGAGTATCTGCGACAAGGCACTCTTGTTCTCTTTGACCTTCGCCGACTGTCTTGTGCTTGGTCTTCGTCACTTGCCTCTGTTTCAGATACTTCAGACACTGGAGCAAGGTCTCTCTCAGGTGCTAACCTCAGGTTCAGTCGCCTCTGTCTTTCAGGCCAACTTTCTGCACTTCTGTTCGTTCGTCTGCCTTCCCCTTCTATACCCAGTGCACTACTTCCTCTTTCTGCTGAATCTGACTCTTCTCCGCCCACTGCACCGTTTCTGTCTTCGGTGTCTGAGTCAGGAGTTCGAACTGTGGAAACCCCCTTCAGCTTGCTCTAGTGCACCACCAGCTGTGTCAGCGACCCTTACAGCTTGACTTGTCCTCCCATGTGGCCCTGCCACATCAGCTGGATTTTCATTTACGAGAGGAGCTGTTTCTTCCAAGGGTGCTGGAACTCTGCGGGTATGGGAAGCATGCACCCAGTTCGGCAATCCTCCACACTTCACTGCTGTGTTCGTGATAAGTATCACCTGATACGGGCCACGCCAGCGGGCATCCAAGCAACTCTTCCTCACGTGCTTTCGGACGAGCACCCAGTCACCGGGACACAAGTCGTGGCACAGATCACTCGAGGCTGGGACCACTGCTGCTTGCACCTGCTGGGATACAGAACGGACCACATCAGAGAGTCCTTTACAATAATCGAGAATCAAATCATCAGTGATGCTTATCAAGGCTGTAGCTGGTACTGCTGGCAATCTCATTGCCCTCCCCATTAATATCTCATGGGGGGACAACCCGGTCTTTCTGTCTGGGACACTTCGCATGCTCATTAGCACGAGTGGCAAGGCGTCGGGCCATTTCAGGGATGTCGAAGAACACATTTTTGCCATCCGGGCCTTCAAAGTTCCATTAACTTGTTCCACCATCCCAGAAGCCTCTGGTCTGTAACTACAGTGGAGTCTCTGGTCAATGTTCAATGCAGCACAAAACAACTTCATGATTTCACTATGGAAGTGCCCTCCTCTATCTGATTCCAAAGAGGTCGGGATCCCAAATCTAGGGATGAGCTCCCTCAACAGTAATTTAGCCACTGTGAGAGTGTCACACCTGCGTGTGGGGTAAGCCTCCACCCACCGTGAGAATACACATACTAGCACTAAAATGTACCTCAATCCATTGCACTTAGGCATCTCCACAAAATCCAGCTGTATTCTATTGAAGGGCCCTCCTGACCTTCCAATGTGACTCAACGTAACTACAGTTCTCTTTCCAGCATTCATCTGCTGACACGTAACACACCTCTGACATACCGTCTCAGCCATTGCTCGGAACCGTGGGTTATACCACGTCTGTCTAAACACTCTCATCATTGCGTCTCTACCCAGGTGTGCCTGTCCATGTATCAGTCTTGCCATCGGACTCAGCAATTCTTCAGGCAACACGGCTCTCCCATCGTTGGATACCCACACATCCACGTCTCCTTTCTCACACCCAGCTTTGATCCATCCCTCTCTCTCTTGGTTTGAAACTTCATCCTGCAATCGCTTAAGCTCTTCCCAAGTGTCTGCCATGGCCAACATTATGCTGAGCTCGGTTCCTCCTTGGCTCTCCCCTATCTCTCTTTCTGTGAATATGCATCCTTGTTCTGCACAGAAACGGGCGACTTCGTCCGCATAATTGTTTCCTAAAGATACAAAGTCCTCCCCCTTCCCATGGGCTGAACACTTTACCACAGCAATTTCTTTCGGATGCTGTAATGCATCTAACAATTGTCTTACATATTCTCCATTACGAATGGGTGATCCAGATGATGTCAAAAATCCCCTCTGAGACCATAACTGCCCGAAGTCGTGCACCACGCCAAACCCATATTGGCTGTCCGTGTAAATCGTGATTCGAATTCGATCAGCGGCCAAACAGGCACGGGTCAAGGCAATGATCTCAGCTACCTGCGCGGAGCGTACTCCTTCTAGGCAAGCAGCCTCGACCACTCCTGAAATGGTACATACAGCAAACGCTGCTCTCAATTGCCCCACACTGTCTCTTAAGCATGAACCATCGACAAAGAAAATTTCATCTGGGTCAGCCAATGGTTCATCGACAATGTCAGGTCTCGGTTTGGTGCAAAGCTCGGTCACATCGAGACAATCATGGTCCACACAATCTTCATCATCCGTGCTCGGTGTAGGCATCAATGTCGCAGGGTTCAAGACAGAACACCTTTTCAGAGTCACATTCTCTGCGGCAAGTATGACCTGCTCGTACCTCGTTAACCTATTGTTCGTTAGGTGCTGTGTCTTGGTCCTGGTCATCAATAACTCAACCGAATGTGTCACATGTACAGTCAATGGATGTCCCATTACAATGCTTTCACATCTTTCAATGCTGACACCTGTTGCAGCAACGGATCTTAGACATCCGGGCAACGCAGAAGCTACTGGATCTAAAGTAGCTGAAAAGTAGGCAACTGGTCTACGGACACCTCCATGGTTCTGGGCTAACACTGCTAATGCACACCCTTCCCTCTCGTAACAAAACAATGAAAAAGCCTTGTTGTAATCAGGCATTCCCAGTGCCGGAGCCCTGCACAAATCCTCTCTCAGTTTCAGGAATGACACCAAGCACTCCTCGTCCCATGGTACCGGATCACTCACATCCTTGTGCGTAAGCCTCTGCAAAGGCTTTGCTCTTAAGGAGAAACTCGGAATCCACTGTCGACAGTAGCCAACCATTCCCAGAAACATCCTAACTTCTCTCTGTGTGGTGGGTACTGCCATGCTCATTATTGCCTCAATTCGATCTGGTGACACCTTCCTCTTGCCTTTTTCCAATCTGTGTCCCAAGTACTGTACCTCTTTCAAACAGTACTGCAGCTTGTTCGGGGACACCTTATGTCCGTTCTCTGCTAAGTGGTTCAACAGAGCTACAGTGTCAATTCTGCAAGCATCTTCTGTTTCTGAGGCAATGAGCAAGTCATCTATGTATTGCACGAGAACCGAGTTCTGCGGCAACACGAGACTCTCAAGGTTCTTCTTCAGGATCTGGTTAAAGATCGATGGACTTTCTGTATACCCTTGAGGGATACGACACCATGTTAACACGCGATTTTCCAGCCTGAACGCAAAAAGAAATTGGCTTTCCTCATGGAGCGGTATCGAAAAGAAGGCTTGACATAAATCGATAACCGTAAACCACTCGGCTTCACATGGGATCTGGAACAGTATTACTGAAGGATTCGGTACCACTGGACAACAAGGGACAACTATCGTGTTGACCTTTCGCAGGTCTTGCACGATCCTGTATTTCCCGCTCGGTTTCTGTAGTCCCATTATGGGCGAATTACAGGGGCTACCTCTGATCTCTTTCAAAATACCCTTCTCAATGAAAGTCTCGATCACAGGTCTTATTCCTGCAATCGTTTCTGGCGACAGGTTGTATTGAGGTGTCCTGGGGAAATCAACATTCTGTTTCACCTCAATCCGCACTGGTTCAACCCCTCTGATTAGACCTATTTCATCGCCTGCGAAATCCCACACCACAGACGACACTGCATCTCTCAGATCAGGTGGAAGTTCTTCCACAGTCACCATTGGGTACAGATCTATACACAGATGCTGATTGGTAATTTTAAAGTCAGCATCGTCATCTCTCGTCTGGACCTCCACTCCCCGTGGCGTACAATAAATCGTGCAGTTCAACTTGCACAACAGATCTCTCCCCAAAAGGCAAACTGGACTCGTATCACACACCACAAACTGATGTCTAGTTTGGAAGGAACCTATCTTTACTAGGATCGGTTCTGTCAATGGGCTGCTTATTCTTTTGTTCGCGACTCCAACAACCTGGATTGATTGTCCCGAGAGGGGTAGGTTAGGGACTACTGCTGATCTTACAGTAGACCGGGTAGCACCAGTATCAACCAAAAGTGTGGCAGGATGACCCTCAATCTCTGCCTCCACAAAAGGTCCTCTCTGGTCTACCTCCAAGACCGCTCCAAGTGTGCAGTCTTCCTCCCCCCTCAGGCACCGTCAGGATAAAGGATCTAAGCTATTCTCGTCGTAATCTTCGAACAGGGGCATCTGTTGGTACGTTCGTGTTCCTTGTGAAATCCTTGGAGCTTGGGGAACCTGGGCGAGAGAACTGTATACCCCCCCTTTCATCGTCCTAGGTCTCGTTACTGTGGTAACTACCTCTTGCGCGGGTGCCTGAGCCCCCTCTTCCTCTTCCTGCAACTGATTAGCTGGGTTCAAAGGACACTCGCGTTTCCAATGTCCGACCTGGCGACAAAGATGACACGCAGTGGTCTTCTTCAATGTGGCCACGTCCACTCCTGTCTTGGGGTCTACTGGTTTTCCCTTTCCCATGGCTTGCCCATTCTGGTTTCCCTGGAAATTTCCTTGCTTTCTTCCTAAGGTCCCTCCACTAGGCTGACTCTGTGCTGTCTGCATCTGGACAAGCATCAATTTGTCTTTTAGCTTTCGATGTTTCGATTCCACCTCATCACTACAGTATCTCGCATACCGCAAAATTTCATCTAGTGGCTTGTTCTGCCAGCAGATCAAATGGTGCTGTATCATGAGGCTGATTTCCATTCTCAGACCCAGTACAAACTTTGAGACAAACTGTCCCATATCCTTGGGGTCCAAGATATCTAACCCACTATACTGTTTAAAAGCTTGCAGAAGTCTTTCATAATATTCATGCACCGTTTCCTTGGGTTCCTGTACAGTCCGATCTATCTTAACCCAATCTATATCCTGAGGTGAAATCTTCAGTTTCAACCATGTAATCACCTGCTCATACTTTTTCATGACTAGGGGTGATGGACCATTTGTAACCGCCTCTCTATCCGGTTCCGAAGTCGGCCACTCAATAGCGACTTTACAGGCTGTCCACAAATCTCCTGGTACCACTATGTCAAACAAAGTGTTCAAATCAATCCACAATACTTTTGAAATTTTCACAAACCGCTCAACCTGTTTGTACCACTCTACTGGTTTTTCCCTCAGCCGAGGAAAATCATTTGTAAATGCAGCCAAATCACCTCTATTCCACGGCACATGCACGTACCCTCCATTCTGTACTTCCCGTAAAGGAAAATTTCCAACACCCGTCGCCCCCCCTCCTGGCGGCGGCGTTTCCCCTTCTGCTCTCTTTACTGGTTTCTTCTTGGACCACCTTTCTTCCCATTTGTCCAACAAAATCCATATTCTCATTCCTACAATCAAATCTCTTGTGTGTGTCCTTAATCCTGTGATTCTTTTCTCCTCCAGCTCCTGGTCACTGTAATGCAATCTATGTGGTCCCTGCAACGCTTTAGTTTTATTCAGGTCTACTTCATATCTTTTGGCCAATTCCTTCAATCTATCATGTGCCATCCTAGCTTTTCGAGTCACATCTTTTGCTACAAACAGCAGCTCATCTGATCCATAAATTTCTATCCTTTCCAAGGGCAGACCTCCATTAATCATCTCGTCTACCTCTGCTTTCAATCTCACTACGTCTAGTAACCTTGCCTGTACCGCACTCCTCAGTACATCTCGACAACCCGAGCCATCCCGCTCATCACAGTCACTATTCTGTCCTTGTGACCTATTCCCTTCCATCATATTCCTGGAGCTTGGTCTCTCTTCCGAGACGTTTTGTGCCCTATCTCCTTGCATCCTATCCTCTTGGTTCGTTACTGTTGGTGTCCACATCCTCAAAGCTGACTTAGATTCCCGCAAAGACCTTGGTCTTTCTGGTCTCTCCTCTTCTTGTCTTAAGGAAGAGTCCGCAGTAGCCGGTAACGGCGTACTTGTCTCCACTGGTCTTGGGAAATGAACCACTCTTACTCCAAACCCATTCCCACTCTCACTGTTTCCTTCCTCCCTTCCCATCTGTACGGAGCCCCCTTCTCTCACTCGGTCTGGGTCATATACCGGTACTATAGGGCCTATGGTAACCGGTACTGTCAAGGAGTCCGGTAACCTTGTGTTCCCCACAGGAGGCTGTGTTATCATAGACGCCGTTGCCCCCTCTGTTCCTGTGGAAATCCTTCCCACTACTCTCATGCTAGTCTGATTCTGGCTTCCATCAATTGTTACTGCTGGGGTCGGCTTTCCCTCTTCTGAGTCTGGATTAAATGGTGGTGGCCTCTCTGCCAACATCCTATCTAACAAGCTGTCATCTAAATCACTGTCGTCCTCTTCGATTCTTATTATTTTCCCATTTTGTACTAACAATGGGTACAACTTATCTCCTTCGATCGTGTCCACCCTCCACCTTTTCTCCAATGCATCCCACCTTGCATCTTGAAATGCCCTGACCGATTTCTTCACCCTTTCCTGGCATCTGTCCTTCTTCCTATCGTACGCTGCTCTTATCCACGCATGTAGTGCCTCAAACTGTGTTGGTCTAGGTAGTGGTCGTAAAGAAGCCATTATACTTTTTAGCTGGTATAACACCTCTAACCTGAAAGTACCATAGCGTGGGAACGACAATTCTCCCTCTGCTTCTGTCATTTTATGCCAATTCTCAAGCCAAATTATAGTATGCAATCCTACATTCTTTGCCATATAATGTGCTGGTGTATCCTCGGGAGGAGCTTCCTCTCCTTCCCGAACCACCACATGTCTATCGCCTCTACAAAGTTCCCGTAAAACTTTAAAACATTTCATGATGAATCAACTTTGTATTTGCACTCAAAATGTCAGCTCTTGCTTCTCGATTTCACTCCACCAATACCAGCGCGGCTCACACCAACCGGCCTATCGCAGCGCGGCACTTGTCTGACGTCACTTTTCCTCCGCTCGCAGCAGTTCCCCTCCTTTCTAATTCACTCGTTCTCACTCGCACCTGTCCCAATCATACTCTGAAATAATGTCCGTCCTACCGAACAATTACCTCTCTGACCGTCAGTCTTACCAATGACCGATCAGCCTCTTGAGCTTGTTGACCTCAATCTGGCAATCGTCTGTCCGCGAAACGACCGGACAATCGCCTCTAACACTCTCGATAGGATTCAATCACTCGATGTTCTGCACACAATAACCTACGACCTGCGTTGGTTATTCACACACTCACCCATGTGTTCCCTATCTTCAGTGGGTCTGTCAATGACGTCTCGTGACCCCCACAACCTCTGGTCAACGTTCTCAACTCTGGGTGTATTCTACACCACAATAAATCTCCCGGTCCCGCGCGCGCTCACGGTCCGTTTCTCAATCACACAACTCTCTTTCCAACTCCGCAAGACATCACACAACAATAAAACACCGCAATCTACCAAACATCACTCTTTTCATACTCACTCTACCACGAACTGCTACTTCCGCCGCACCGGCACTCTCCGTCAGTTTTCCACGACCTCCGACATCCTTCTCCCGCGGTCCTCTGGATCTGCGTCACTCGGGCTCTATGGGGCAACTTAATCTCCTATCTTGCTCTAGATCTCCCCTTACCATCAAAGGTAACCATCCTACTCTGCTACCAACTGATAACGCCGATTCTTATCTAATTATCTATAAGAACCTTCTGGTCACCAAGATCTTTTTACCTGTTGAATAGTGTAAAGGAGAGAATCTCATCAGGTTATATATCAGCATTCATTTTATCTGAAAGGACCACTGACTCCGAATTCAAGTTTGAGAATTTATTATCGCCAAAAATAACTGAACGTGCAAGCACCTCAACACGAGGTTAAAGAAATAGATGGGCACTAATACAAATAATAATCTACGCAGAAATCTCATCCGACTCAGGATAAGGAGAATAGAAAGTTCTAGAAGGATCAACCAAACTATGATTGCTCCAATTTCTAAATTGCTCTTCATTGGACTAAACAAGCTTAAAATCAATAGCTGTCCCTACGCTAACACTAAATGACATCCCTGCATAACGATTTTCCCAGGCAAGAGTGAATAAAAAGGTGTCAGCTGTGAAGACTTCCTAAGAAGTGCAATCACATAATACCTAAGCTCAGCTCTGTCCTTCTCTCTGGTCTCCCCTACCTCTTCTCTGGCCTCCTCCCTCAGGGCACTATCCCTAATACAAAACCACAATACAATTGTACACGCCTTTGTCACGCCTCCTTGGCCAGGTCTTCTTTCTTGTGCTTTTCCATTGAAACGGTTACTTCATCCTGGACGGTTGCGATGACCTTGAGTCCCAGGCACCTTCTCCGCTGAAAGTATCATCCCTAAATTTCATTTCACTCCCCGTACCATGCCTCCCCTCTCTCTAGCTTTCGAAAACAAAGAGTTAGTCTTACTAACGAGACATGTGTCCTTGCACCTGCAACGAAAGATACTTTCAACAGAAACCTTCTACTGTGCAAATTAAATCTACCGTTTGTGCCCAGAGAGCCTTACCAAGAGAAACTTTTCTCGGCCTACAAAATAAGCTAACATAAGAATAAACCAGGCCTTCCCTAAGCATATATGTAGTCAGGCCTTTACATATGACTTTTAAACACACATCTTCCTTTTCCCTATAAGCATTTTCATTACAATTCATATGCAAACAATGAATTACATGTGCAACTTTAATATGGTGCACGTTTAAACTACTGCAATTACATTACACACGAACTAATTCCCCTATGCATTATGTTCACACAATTCAATAAGCATTACATTACATCATTATCCTAACACCATTATGCTGCTGATTCGCTTTGTCTCAGCAAACTATTCATTCTTTACTAAACATGCATGAGTATACAACTGAATATAAACGAATATATGTCTGAATACATGTGGGTGCGGCCTATCAGTGATTATGATGCACCCCTACAATTCACAAGAACATTTCGCTCTATCAAATGCGTGTGAGGGCTGAAATGAAATGCGCCCCTCACGCATGCACAGTTCATAAATGGAGTCCTGCAAATTACCCCTACCGTCTACTGCTGACATGCGCAATTTGCCTGTTAGCAGCAGAGGACACAGATATGAAAAGAATCAAAGCAACAATTCAGTCAGTAATATGTGTTGACTTTTCGGACGATCGAAGCTTCAAAGAGCAGCTTCTCATTCTGTCACTACTAGTACTTGAGGAGCGCCGCTCTTGCACCCTCTATGCACCAGCCGCCGCTGCGCATTCGAAGATATTTTACTGTCACATAATGAACCGCCACCTTTCTCAAACGATGCACATGATTCTAAAATAGTCAAATCAAATGCATCTTAAAATATTGCCTACCTTAGTAATAAGGTTAGCTAATATTCGATCTCACAGAGCATTGCAGAGAAACTCATGCAGATTGACATGTGCGTACAAGCTATGCATTTGGTTTTAGACACAGATACGGCATCTAGAACTATTCTTCCACAGCCAGTGATGGGCCTTAGGAAGCCAAGGCGCATGTAGTGATGGGATCTGAATGAGGTACAGGCACAATAATTCATGGTACGCCTTGTCAGTAATCACACAGCTCACTGCTGATTGAATGCTTGTTAGGTTAGTGACACGACAGTAGCATAGCAATGTTATGCAGGAGAGGTGCCACAGCCATGGGGACTTTATTGGAGAGAAAAAACAATGCCACACATCATTTAGCAGGCACCATCTGATCATAACAACCGAGTCTGCTATTGTTAAACCAGCAAGCAGAGGGGTGGCATCATTTTCAAAGGGACTTGCTTTAGGTAGCATGCTAACCTTACAGTTTCATTGTTTTTTGTTTTTTTTCTAACGCATGTAGTAGCATTCAGGAAGCATTTGCAAAGTGTATGTAACTCCTGCACCAAAGTACAGAGCACAAAAGCACGTATTGCTTATTATAGCAAAATAAATACTTTTTTCATAATCTTGTATCATAAATTCTGGGGGCAGGGGTGAATTGTCCTTATCACCTCAAAGACAAACGCATTTTCAAACTTATCTATCCCTTCACAGCAATGAACGGGGAATAAAAGGAGCTCGCTTGCACAATAAAGAGCAATAGCTAAACCTATACTAGAGACACATACCACACACACTGTTCTTCTGCGACTCCTACTACAGTGAAGTACTCTCGTAGAAGACAGATGGAGAAGTTTGTGTCTGTCAGTACGTTGGCAGGAAAGGGCTGTGGTGGTGTGTGGTGAGGAGGAAGATCTATACCTTAGACATAATATGGGCATATCATGATTCAATGTGGCTATCCCTGGTGTACAGATGTCTTCTATATCACATTCTGAGCTTTCTATCCCCGGTATGAGGGAGTCCATTTTTGACATAGTTTGGTTGCTCTGGGAACGATTGTAATCATGGCTAATAATTGTCTAGTACTTAATGTGGATATTATTGATATGACTATTCATGTGACAGTGGTGGTGAAAACTTTGTCATATGACAGCCATGGATTTTTTTTTAATGATGATAATCAATAGGTATAAAACAACTCTGTCACTTATGACAGTGTGACATGGCTTGGCTCCACGTTCTATGTTCCAGCGTGGAACCATAGCCTCCGTGAATTCTAGGTTTGCCAAGAGAAGAGCTTTGGTTAAAGGATGAGCCACCTTTAGACGAGGTGATGATTATTGGTAAACGTGTGGAACATATGCTCAAATGTGTAAGTGAGTTGAGTAAGGTGGGAAAATCACCTAGTCAACCAGAGAAAGTGGAAGAGATTGTATGTCAAGCAGTACAAAAATCCGACTCTGCAAGCAACAAAGGTAGAGAGGTAGGAAACAAGACTACGAGCACAAATTATGAGCAAAGAAACATAATGATATTTCAGGGAACTTGTTATCGGTGTGGTAAATTTGGGCATAAGGCAAATGCAAGAGAGTGTCCTGCTCTTAAAGTAGTTTGTAGCTCTTGTGGGAAAAGGGGTCATTTTACAAAGAACTGTCATTTTCGTAACAAAACTGATAGCAGGAATGAAGTGAGAGAGGTCTCCTTTCAAGTGAATCAGTCGGGGGTGGAACATCCTTCTGAGTGGGTGAAGGTGGGGGATGTAAAAGTTAAAATGAAATTTGACTCGTGCTCTCACCTCACTTTCATATCTAAGGAGGAGTTTGGAAAGAATTTTGCGAGTAAGGTCAAATTACTAAAATCTGATGTGAGACCTACAGGCTATGGTGGAACTCCCATTAAAATGTTAGGATACTTTATGAGTTGTGTAGAATACAATGGGAGATTTACTGATGCCAACATTTATGTGGTGGAGAAAGGAGACAATTTGCTGTGCTGGACTCACCAAGCACATTTGGGTGTTATCCTCAATCCCAATGGTAAACCCACTGTGCAAGTGCAGTCGATTGAGAATGTTGACAACAAGTTTGTAAAAAATTTTGAATGTTTGTTCAGAGACACGTTAGGTTGCTTAAAAGGTTATAATCATCAGATTAAACTCAAGCTTGGTGCAAAACCCATTGCAGCCAAAGTGAGGAGAATTCCCATCAGTGTGCAGGAGGCAGTTCAGAAAGAGATTGATAAGTTACTGGTTACTGGTGTGATTGAGCCTGTGGAGGCTACAGAGTGGTTGGCTCCCATAGTTGTAGCACGGAAGGCCAATAATGAGATTCGTCTGTGTGTGGATCTTCGCGCACTTAATAAGGAGGTTGTGGTGGACAAGTTTCCACTTCCCAATATTGAGGAAATGGTCTCAACCTTAGAGGGTGCTTGTTATTTTAGTACTTTAGACTTGGCATCAGCATACCACCAGGTGCCCCTCTGTAAGAGTTCACAAGAATTGACTGCGGTTATAACTCCCATGGGGGCATTTAAGTTCTTAAGGATGCCTTTCGGCTTAGTTTCAGCCGCCTCCGTTTTTCAGAGAATTATGAATGACGTCATTAAAGGGATTCCAGGTTTCAGATGTTACCAAGATGATGTGTTGATATATGGGAAAAACATTGAAGAACATGATTGCAGGGTAGCTAAGGTGCTAGAAAGATTACTTAGAGCTGGTCTGACTTTACGTCGCGACAAATGTACGTTTGGGGTAACTGAGGTTGATTATCTTGGGCATCACATATCTGGAAGTGGTGTGTTACCCAAAAAGGAGTTAGTAGACACCATTGAGAATTTGAAGGAACCATGTTCAAAGGAAGAGCTTTCCTCCTTCTTGGGTAAGGCTGAATTTTATAGCAAATTCATTAGAAATTTTGCAGATAAAACTGTACATCTCATGAGTTTTCTCCACAAGAACGCAGAGTTTGTGTGGGATGAAGCGTGTAAGGAAGAGTTTTTAGGTGTTAAGATGGATCTCAAGAATGCCCCTAATTTACAGGCATTTAAACCAGGTGATGTGTCATATATCGTAACGGATGCTAGCAAAAAAGGTTTGGGTGCTCTTTTGTTTCAAGTGAGAGATGGGCATGAGCAGTTGGTTGCGTGTGCGTCCAGATGTCTGAAGGGTGCTGAGCTAAATTACTCAGTTATAGAAAAAGAGACTCTTGCCATTTTTTGGGGTCTCAACAAATTCAGGAAATTTGTTTGGGGTACTACTTTTATTGTCAGGTCAGATCATAAGCCTCTTAAGGAAAGTTTTGAAAAAAAAGGTCTTGACTCAATCTCCTCTAGAATCAGGAGGTGGGTTATATCTTTGCAGGAGTATAATTTTGTATTTGAATATACTCCTGGGAGTTCAAATGTGTCTGCTGACTGCCTCTTGCATTTAGTGGACACTGTGGAGTCAAATGATCTCTCTTGTGAGGAGGGAATGGAAGATGAGTTCGATGTACGAGTGTGTGATGTCACTTTAGGTGTGATAAAAGAAAATGAGTGGAAGGAAGAATTAAAGAAAGATCCGGAAATGTTAGGTGTAATGGAGTTGTTGTCACAAGACAAGGAGAACAAACTTGAGAAGCCCTGGTCATTAGTGTCTAATGAACTAGCTATTGTTGATGGCATTTTGACTAGAGGTACCAGGCTTGTTCCACCCGAGAGTTTAAGGAACAACATTGTCCAGATGGCTCATGAAGGACACATGGGTATTTCTAAAACCAAAGAACGCATTAGACAAGATTTCTGGTGGCCTGGTTTAGATCTCATGGTGGAACGTGCGGTTCGTGATTGTGTTCCTTGCTCTTTGAGCGACAAAATTCTTAAGCCCAGACAACCACCCATGGTTTGTAGGAGATTACCCATGTGTCCTTGGGATGAGGTAGCCATAGATATTGTTGGCCCTCTTCATGGTGAACACCAGACTCCTTATTTGATTGTGTTGTTAGACTTATATTCTCGCTGGATTGAAGTGAGTTCAGTGAGGGACATCACCACACTATGTATAATCAAGTTTTTGGATTCTATCTTCAAGCGCAAAAGCTTTCCCTGTTCATTGCTTTCGGACAATGGACCACAATTTTGTTCACGTGAGATGGAGGATTATTTGGCAAAGTGTGGCATTGAACACAAGAAAATTTCACTTTATCATCCAGAGTCTAATGGTGCCATTGAGAGGTTGAATAAGACTTTGAAGGAAAGCATACAACTGGCGAGAGTTAACAGTTTAAACTGGAGGGATGAATTACAAAATCGCATTTCTGCTTACAGGTTTACACCTCACTCTTCAACTGGGAAGACACCTTTTGAATTATTCAAAGGAAGATCTCCTAATACCATTTTGTGTCCAGGATGGATGATTCTGGATAAAGGTCTCAAGGACAATGGTATTGGTGTCTGGAGGGACAAAGAATTAGCTCTTCAAGAAAAAAGGAAGATTTATTTTGATGCTCGCAAATCCTGTAAGGTTGTTAAGTTCAAGATTGGTGATAAAGTCAAGGTCAAAGCTCCTGTTGGCTGCCAAAACTGGTCGAAGTTCACTTCTGTAAAGAGTGTGGTTAAACTGTTAAAAAACGCTGTCAAAACCAATGATGGTCGCATCTGGAACCACAGTCGTGTTGTTCATGTTAGGCCAAACAACAACAACATTTATGAGTCAGAGTCTTTTGACAGAGTCTCTTCTCGTTTGAAATGTGAGCCTACTCGCAAGAGCGTTAGAATCTGCAAAAGGCCATGTTATTTAAATGATTTTGTGAGAAATTAATTCTGCATCTGTTGTGCTTTACTTTCTATTCATTTACTGTTTTCTCTTTCTTTTTGTATTTTAGAGGGAGGAAGGCCTATGTTTAGTTTCTTGTTTTTCTCTTCTTGGAAAATGTATTTCAAATGTAAGAATGAAGAAGTGTGACATGGCTTGGCTCCACGTTCTATGTTCCAGCGTGGAACCGTAGCCTCCGTGAATTCTAGGTTTGCCAGTTTGCCCAGCTTGACGATGGTTGGGGTTGCAGATTAAAGTACTCTCTAGACTTTACCTGAAGGTCTCTTCCAACGTTATTTCAGACAGCAGTACATTTGATTAATTGGTGAAAATGACAAGCTGATGTTTACGGATCGTATATATATTTTAAGGCTTGTATTTGTGAGATCAGAAAATTAGGGCGGTTTATTGCTGATTTTTGGTACCTGATGTCAGAGGGCACTTTCTGTGATGGCTATTATTTTATGACTTGTGGGAAGTAATTTATTTTATCTTAGTGATAAAGCGTTCTATGATATTATCACTACTGTTTTATGAGGCCTGAGCATGTACAACTGGTATAATCTGTTTAATCGTGTATGCTCTGTCTAATTTTCGAATGACATTGCAGTATGAGCCTGTTTTTTTTAACTCTGGTCTTCGACCTGTGATTGTATTACTTTAAATTGTGCTGCAAAATATTACTAACGTGCTACTATGTTTTTAATATGCCATTGGCCCTCTTTTTTCATAATATTTTTGTTGGCCAGCACCACAAAAACTCCTGTAGTGAGTTAGTCTCGCTTATATTGCTTGCTTACTCAATTATATACAATATAGTCCTTGACGCCTCACCACTTTCAAAGTTCACCAGCCGCCACTGCTTGTTACATGCTTTAACTGTCATGGTCTTAACTATTTGTTTTTCCCAGGCTCCAACACAGAAAATGCATCACATGGTCTAGAATCTTGGAAAATTGGAATAATCGCTGCCGCTGTTTTTCTGGTTCTGGAGGTCATCGTGCTGATCATCTACTGCCGAGTGTGTCGCAATAGAAAGAAAAGGTAGACCCTAGAGTTTGACTGTTGTATTTTGTGCCTCGAACCTGCATGAAAATACACTTTATGACTAGATAAAGATCTACTTGACTTTGTGGCCTAGTCACAAAGGAACCGTCAGACATAAACATTACTTTATGGTCTAAAACCTTGTTCATGTCTGCCTAGAAATCACAAAGGGATACCTGGCATAAATGCATTCACTACTGTGGATTTCTCTACGTTGAGTGTGGAGAAATCCACTGTAGTAAATTACACTAAAGAGGTGGGAAGTGACTGTTCGAAGCATGGTAGAAGTTTGAAACACCGACAATACACAAACTTTAATCAGACTTCTTTCCACCCTTGAAATGGTCCGAGATTTTCTCCAGCCAAGGACTGAGTAATTCCAATCCAGGATGAGGAGGGGAACTGAATATCCTCAGATTTGCTGGGGGTATTAAAGAAGAGTTTTATATTTACACAGCTGGCTACATTCCGACTGTGCAGATTTTCCTAATTACAAGCTAGGCTGTGCAAAATTAGCACTCAGGCAAAATGAACACACATTTTATGTGTTAATTTCGCTCCACCTGATATGAGTTGTGAGTTTTTTCTACACCTGGTTTTACCGGGTGTGGGAAAACCTGACCTGATTATTCCAGCTGGTAAGACTACTAGAAAGAAGGGGGCCCCTGGGGTGAATAAAAGGAAGAGATGAGCAGGGGAAGTAAACAGACTAATCTCAACATCGAAGATCTCAACCTATATAATTTAGAATGTGCAATGCATCATATATAAATAACAACACCTGAAAAGCTGACCAAATATGTATCAAAACATATCAAAATTTATTAGAATTTACATAATGAGCATGATAGGTTTCGGTAAACAAACAATATACGTCCCACAAACCAGACAAACAAACATACCTTAAATCTGATTCATACTGAAACTCATTCATACCTCATACAGTCCAAAAAAAACATCATACATACTCTCTCCTAACAAAAAACATAAAATGTGGACCAAATGCAAAATTCATTAATAAAGTGCGTTGTGCATCATAAATACAGTAATATCAATTAAATCAGGCAAAAAAAGATGATTCATTTTCTATATGCGATTTAAGTCTATAATACACAATTTAGTTAGTAAGAGAAAAGAAGCAATCCAAAGGCAAAGTTGCAATTCAGTATAGGATTTGCTACATAGATGTAGGTCCACAGAGGTGTATCAGCGCCGACGCGCGTTTCGGTGACAGACCCGATAGGGTCTCACCTTCCTCAGGGCGATGGTTTAAAGTACAGATATCAAAGGGACGTATCTAAAACACTCAATAACAATATATTAAAAATACTCAAAATATCAAAGTCAGGATATCTATATATATTTCTAGGGCACATAATGCTAATAAATAGTTGCCCTATAAATACCACAATTCAGCTTAGACACAGGTTGTCAATAATAAAATGAACGTCAACTCGTGAAGAAAGGACAGGCTCAACAAGAAATAGTAGAGGCATGTGGAAATGAGTATAAAGAGACAGACCGCTGGTTTGAAGAATCAACAGAAGAACAAGCCCCAAGGAATAAACCAAGGACATTAAGGTGTACGTAACTTGAATTGTTATTTCTATACGAAGGCCATGGATGCAATAAATAGTTTAATAACCAGCAAGTAGAAAACAAGTGAAAATCAAACGCCTATTTTAGTTAAAGGAGAAACACATAAAGGGTGCATAATAAATCAAGAAGTGCAATATAGAAGGCATACAATCCCATCGTGGGCACGATTATAGTACCTGTACGCTGTGGTAAGTGAGGCAAAACGTTTAAAACAGGAACTCCTGCCAACAGACGGCAACTAAATTAACGGCCATAGGGATAGTCCTTCAGGGAAAATAATAAATAAATGAATACAGCTCCGTAGGTAATAGCGACAAGATTAGCATAATACCCACCATACGAGCTACCAGTGTGCAAAAGATTAGTTCTATCGCTGGGCTTACCATGGAGAGACAGTGATAAGTCTCAGCGGTTGGGGAATATCTTAATTCAAAAAAAGAGGGCAGTCAAAGGTTCCCTCAGTGCAGGGAAACGAATATCCCAGGTAAGGCTGAGTTCGCCTCACGGAGCCACGGTGAATGCTGGCAGGGAGACGAAGACGGGCCAAGTAGTTGAAGCTCTGTAAAACGAGCAATAAATGTTGGAGTAAGACAGAGTAAACCAGTCGGCACTAAAATGGTCCCCAATAACGGCCCATTGACTTACCCAAAAAAGAGTAAATGCCGTTCTGAATGGGGACGCCGGTCGGTCGCCGTGAACAGAGAAGCGCCATCTTGCCTAACGTGGAGATTAAATAGCACAGAATATGCGTGATGAGACGTCAGGCGGAGTCTAATACCACGTGATCAAAACAGAGGGATACAAGGAGCCCAGGGGCTGAAGGCCCGATGGAAACCGACAAGGGGCAATCGCATAAAGGGAACACAACCTCCCACAATGCACCGAGCCCCGCATCCAGTCAATACATGAAATAAACAAGGGGCACTGCCGAAAAAGAGGACACCGTCACCCACGATACAACAATGAACATTCTACAATCATGGGCAAAAACAAGCGATCAAACCAAAAGGTCAGGAATGACCACAAAGATATAGAAAGAAAAAATATCGCGAGATAGATGTATCAACAGGGCTGAATAGGTGGCCACAGGGGGGTGGGCAGACAAAGTTTATTATATGATGGCATTCTCCCATGGGAGGTGTTCATTCAATCCATGATTTTTGGTATTCAAAAAATAAATCCAAAATACTTCCCTGGCCTTGCGGATAGCGTTGCCATCTTTGCCCGTTGGGACTCTGATCTTCTTGAGTATGGACCATCTTAGTTGGTCTGTCTGTCTTCCAGCTGGTAATTCTGGCCTGAAAAATTGCATAAGGCTTTTACTACAGCAGCAGCCAATCCTCAGTCCACATTTGCTTTCCTAACAGGGTGGAGCATGCAAAGCTCCCTTCCCTAGGAAAAAGCTTCTCCTTCCCTCCCCTACTCCCCTCCCTCACCCACCACTCTACTCATACGCCTACAAATACATTTACCACCTCTGCAGAGCGAGAAGTAAATGTATGCAGTAAACCCCACGAAAAGGCGAATCCTGTGTGGTTTTGTGACCAAACAATTGGCCCCACACGGTAACTCCCCATTCCACAGGGTTCAACTCGTAATTATGCATTACTGGTGTGAATTTACAAATCAGTAATAGTAAAATTGCATGCAATTTTAAGTGTGGCCCCCAGTACCTTGCAACTCATAATCAGGTTTAAGGAGGAATCGCCTACACTGGAAGTAGGAACTCACGAGAATTGTAACATGACATTCCCAGTAGTAACCTGGAAACCTGCTCCTGGCACAGCTTTTTTGCCATACTACTGGGAATGTTGAAGAAAAGGGAACACACGTGTAAGTTCATTCAGGCAGGGATCTAAATATCTATCCATACTTCTACTTTCATTTAGTGACTAGATCCATTTAAGTGAAACACACTGAAAGAGAGATATACTTATACCAAGTCAATCAGAACCATTGAAACTATACATTTTCAGTTGAAAACTACATGTAGTATTTTACACACATAATCAATTTACTTACTTAAATATGAATGGCTATTTCTAGAACTGGAAATTGTCAGTTGTTTTAATCATTAACTGGGAAGTAAAGATAACTGACGACAAGGGGAGTAGTTTCAGTCAGCACAGCATAAATGAGCGATGACTTCTTGTATCATGTAGTGTGCCAAGATGTGGTTGTCTCCGGAAAAACAGTGAAAATATCCCTCCATGCTCCGAAGGTCACCTTTCTAGCTTTCTTAAATATATATATCTTACAAAAACAGCCACTCACCGGCCATTTTATTTCCATTCTAATTTCAGCTCACACTTAACAATCCAATCTTTCATTAAAATCTCAGAAAACTCAGTGTTTCTTAGCCAACTCCCTAATACAGACCAATAACCAGACCCTGCCGTCCTCTTACATGAAGGCAGCTCCCTAAATTCAAGAACACAGTTACATTAAGCATTAGTACCAATAGCAAGCCAAATAACAGATAAACAATGGCTAAATATTTTCCTAATTGTAGTTTAAGTTCTGTTTTATGGCCTCAGCCAGAATACTGATTTAAAATCACAAAGATTCTCATGACAATACTGCTTCCAACTTGCCAACCATTTCCCACTCCCTATACAGCCATATTAAAGCAACATACACCGTATCAGATTCATGAATATCATTGGTTAAGGGGACAGAAGCGAAAGCACTATACTGTGCATTGATTTCCTTTAAACTTTTCATTGCCACAACCGGGCAAAATACGTTGCCAGTCAGCCCACAACTGTGCAATGTACTTTGCCATTCAGCCACACAATCCACTATCCTACAACAAGTTTGTTGCTTTTTCTCCCTTGACCAATTGTCATATTATGAATTTTATGCTGGTTAATCTCCAATCAGTTCACACAACATGCTTGCAGACCTAAGACAATGTGATCAAAAGCACTGCAACATCAGATAAATAAAGTGCCAGGATATGCTCTGGATTGAGCACAGGGAGGGAAAGTGTTTACTCCACCAGCTACTCATACATACTCAAAATATAGTAATTGAAAACAGAGAAGTCAACAAGAATCCTTGCCAGTGCCTAATTTGCAAGTACGTGCATGCAAGGACCGTTCTCAAGACGGCATTGCAGCTTTCTCCACCCATTGGCCATTCCGCTGTGTCAATGCCAAAGCCCCCACAACTACTAACTATCACACTCCTTCAAGTGTGGCAATCCAGACTATTCCTTGCCACTCAAAGGTATAAGAATGGCTTAGGCAGCAGGTATAATTATTTTTTTATTTGTAATGAATGTTTGAACACTCTTGTTGTGCTCACTTCAAAATTACACAAAAGTGCCATCATGTAGTGAGCTGGTATAAGTACTCGTGTTTGAGAATTAATAGCTGGTGCCCAGCACCAGCAAACACCAGTGCAAATTAAGCACTGATTGCTTCATCCATGAGTAGTAGTATATTCTCCTTGTGTTTTTCCTTGATTACCATATTGAGCAATAACCCTTGTTTAATGTTATTAACAGAGGTGGGATGCATCCAATTTAGCCCATAAACAGCCTCTATCATCCTTTCAAAGGATACAACAAAGCCCACAATTACACAATCCAGCAGCACCAAGCTTTTCTTTGTTGATTTCCCAGGCATTGAAGTCAGTGCTGTTGCATTATACAGTCTGTAAATCCTCTACATAAACTGATCTTTTGGGGTATGGACAGATGTGGGCATAAAGCAGATGAGCACTTGTATGCTCCGCCCCTACATCGACATCTGCATACATTGGTGCCCTATGATCCTTTAATATGCCTGGATACCGTAATGGAGCCACAGAGCCGTCTGAGACTCAAATGGCGAGGCAGCATTCTCTTGTGAAGCAATATGAGCAGTGAGACCAACAGTAAAAGGCAACATGAGTGAACAGGAAGTTGCCATCTTGGAGTTCCAAATGTTGCCCGAGCACTGATGTAGTGGCCATTGATATGCCCTGGAACAGAGGAGACAGTGACAAAAGTGGGTGAATTGAAAGTTAGAACCCAAAGCAAGCCACAGAGCTTGCCAATGCATCCCAGTATTAGAATAGGAGGCACGATGGAGGCGGGACTGCGACTGCCCACAGAGGACCCAGAGCAGAGACACGTGGTAAGACAGGACAACAGCAGTAGAGAGAATAGCCACCAGTGTGAGCAGATGCGACTGGGACTGAGCTTTGCGACAGAGCACACCAATGTGAGTAGAGACTCAAAAGTGAGGCTGAGTCTGACGCAATAGAGGCCAATGGTGAAGTTGGACAGACAACGCCTAGAGGATGTAGCTTCTCAAATGCTACCTGTATAGAGACAACTGGCAGACCACCGGTAAAAAAGGACAAAACCTGAAAGGGATCAGATCAGTGAGTAGAAAGGCTGAGAACCAGAATATCAAAACACAACCCTGTCAGATTGGGCAGCAGCTCAGAAACACACATATTCAGTAGCACGTTGATGGACCACACTGGCCATATAAAAGAGGGCTAAAGTATGCTTATCACTACAACAAACTCCGTCAAGAGCAGATCTGGTGTGTATCACCCTGGCACTGTGTGGCTGTTAGGAACAACAGACTCTACAGAGTAAGTGTAGCAGACAGGAAACACATAAACAAGAGAGAAAGTTGGAGGAGGCAGCAGGCTGCAACTGGAGGTCTGGCGACCCAGCTGAGGATTCCCAGGGTAAAAAGAAGAAGAGAGAGCCTAGAGCCAAATAGCAGTGGTCCACATTGGAAAGCACTCAGCCAGGTACTTTGACACTATGTGCTAAGGCACAGGGATGTCAGAGCCCTGAAACAAAAAGTCAGGCAAGACTTGGCATAGACACAGCTGACCCCCTGTTGGGCATATAGGCCAAACAGCACAAAATAGTTGGGAATTCCAATCCATTCCATTCCATTCTATTTATCCAGCGCACGGCTACCACCCACGGTGGTGTCCCGGCGCTAAAACAGCGGAACAACAGATAGGGAAAGGGGGGGGACAAACTAAGGAAGATCGAACAGCCAGGTTTTCAGAGCCTTCCTGAACTTAAGTTCAGACTCAGCCTTACGAAGATGGTCAGGCATGGAATTCCAGAGGGAAGCCGTTCTCACCGAGAAGGCTCGCCCGCCAATCCTGGCTTTTGCAAAGCGAGGAATCCAGAGCAATTCCTGGTGATTAGATCGCAAGGCCCTGGTCTGACGATATTTCTGGAGTCTCTACTTCAGGAATCCAGGGCCCCTGTCTCTTGTAGCTCTGTAGGCCAAGGACAGCGCCTTGAACTCTATTCTCCTATTGACTGGAAGCCAGTGGAGGCTAGGCAGATGAGGGGAGATATGATGGCAAAGTGGCACGTTTCTAATGAGCCTAGCTGCGGCGTTCTGGATAGTCTGCAATTTCCTAATCAAGTAGGCTGGGAGACCCAGGTACAAGCTGTTGGCATAGTCCAGCTGAGACGTGATAAGAGCCATGGACCACCGTTTCCCGACAGTCCATAGGCAAAAGATGGAGGAATCTCCGCAAGGCTTTCAGTTTCCAAAAGCAGGATGCGGAACTTGACCAATCTGGGCTTTGCCTGAGAGGTTAGAATCGAATTTGAAACCTAGATTTCTAACTGAGGTGACAGGAGTGGGTGGGGGGGTTTAGCTCCGCCGGCCACCAGAGATCGGACCGTGGAGGAGAAGGTTGATTAAAAAACAGTACCTCCATTTTGTCAGCATTTAATTTCAAGCAACTGTCTGTCATCCAGGAGGAAATATTGATCAAACAGCGCTTCAAACTATCAAATGCGACCTCTGCGTGATCTTTAAAAGAGAACACCAGCTGAGTGTCGTCAGCAAATGCGACCTCTGCATGATCTTTAAAAGAGAACACCAGCTGAGTGTCGTCAGCGTATGAGACCACTCTAACCCCACATTGCTCGACTAATGATGCCAGGGGGGTAAGATAAACATTAAAAAGAGTAGGGCTCAACGCCGATCCCTGGGGGACTCCACACACAAGAGGACTGGGGGAGGAAACGTGAGGGCAGAGAAAAACTTGCTGTGACCGGGCATTGAGAAAAGAGCGGCACCAAGCTAGAGTTGTTCCCTTCACTCCTAGCGATGCCAGTCTCTCCAGCAGAATCTGGTGAGATACTGTGTCAAAAGCTGCAGACAAGTCCAGCAGCACAAGCATAGCACAGCTACCCTGATCTAAAGATTCCCGTATAGTTTCCGCCACTTCCAGCAGGGCAGTCTCTGTACTGTAGCCCGACCTAAAGCCAGATTGGGAGTCATGGAGATGGTTATTAGCCTCCAGGAAGTCAGATAACTGCCTCTGAACTTCCTTCTCTAGGATTTTTGCGGGTGCTGGCAGGAGAGAGATCGGCCTAAAGTTCTTAAGTACCTCTGGGTCCGCGTCCTCTTTCTTAAGTATCGGCAGGACGTATGCCTTTTTCCAGATGGAAAGGTAACTGCCCGTTGTCAGAGAAGCATTCCAGATCGAATTAAAATGGGGGTTAAGCAGAGGAGCCAGCAGCTTGAAAAATCTAGCTGGGCAGGGGTCAAGGGGCGAGCCAGACTTAACTCTGTTCAAATCTGAAAGGGAAGATTCAAGGCAGAATGGGAGAAATTCAGCCCAAATACTGGAGTGGACAGGAGACGGAAGAGTCGTGGTAGGAGACCCCATCACAGGCAGGCTTTATTGGACCTCTGCCCTCTTCCCTGAGAGGAAGGGTACGAAACTAGGCAACCTAAGTGCAATGATAGAGGTCATGTGATAACAGACCTGATCTACACCCAGGAAGAGAACTATATGTGAGGAGTGTACCAACCTTCTGGGCCTACTGCAAGCACAAGAAAAGGAGAACTATGTTTGTCTGCAGGTGCAGATTCGACTACCTTAATGAAATATATGCTGACAGCCATGGGCCTAAAGGGTGTTACACATGGCAATGCCCTGGGTACATCAGGTTCTCTCCAGAGAAGACAGGAGTGGGGGCAGCAACCACAAGGACCATGAAGGAGACCCTTCAGCACTTCCTTTCAGATATAAAAGGAAAAATCAGTATGATCAAGAGGGACCTGAAGTCCTGACTTTGCAAACTGCAAAAAGGAGAATAAAGGACCTTGAAAAAATAGTTTATGACTGCTTAGAAGAAGAACACTACTAAGGCAACCGAGTTCTTGAATTAGAAGAACAGTGCAATGACTTAGTATTCAAGTAGCAAGATCTAGAAAATGATTTAGATGCAATATCATAAGAATCAGGGGGTACCCAATAATACACAAGAGCATGTGCTGGAAATCGGGTTACTGGTTGAGGGGGTGACACCCTACTCAAGCAGTGACTACAATCCCTGTAATGGCGAGAATCAAGCAGACCCCAAATTAACCTGTGCTCATCCCTCTGGTAGCTTGGCACAAAGCAGTCAAGCTTAACTTTGAGGCAATGTTTAAAGTATTTATGCAGCACTTGAAACAGTAATAATGTGAAAACACAACACAAGAAAAATCCCAAATACATATAGAAAAATAGAGTACAATGTAATACATTATTTGAGATTAAAATGACAAAAACCCAATCAGTAGAACCCCAGATATGCAGATTTAAAGATTTAGGTGAAAATACTGCCTAAAAGCACAAAGTGCCACCTGTGGTTATCTGATCGCGCAGGACCGGGACAAAGTCACTAGTTCAGGCAGCCCGCCATGGAGCGAGAGTCGGATACAAGGGCCAAGTTAGGCCCGCTGAACAAAGTACCGTAAATCCTGGCTGTGGAGCAATGAGAAGTCCTGCGTCGAGAATGCGTCGCTCAGCAAGAGTGATGTGAGGCCTTGCATCAGAGATGCGTTGCACAGCGACAGTTCCAATAGGCTGTGGGAGGCAAGGTAAAGTCCAGCAAGGAGATGTGTCGTGCAGAGGCGGTTCCAAGAGGCTGCGATGTAAGGCCCTGCATCATGAGCTGCAGGGCTGCGATGTGAAGTCCTGTGCCCAGGATGTGTCGCACAGCGGTTTCGATGTGGAGTCTTGCGAGGTGATGCCTTGTGCTGCACCAGTTCTGCTAGAACTACAGCTGGGCTGGCACAGCACCTTCAGGCCCACTTCCAAGGTTCACAGGACTGGGGTTGCACCGCTTGGGGGATTAGGACTCACAGGAGACAGAGTCAAGGAGCTGAGTTCAAGTGGTTGGAGCCTTTTCTGTCCCTAAGGCTCTGATCAGAAGCCCAGCCAACTAGCCCTTGAAGACAATCTTGTGGCCCTGTGTTCAAGCTGCAGGTCCAGTCCTTCACTCAGGCAGCAAAGCAACAGGCAGCAGGGCAGCAGGACAATAGAGTAGCAGTTCTTCTTGCAGAGCAGCACAGCAGTCCTTCTGAGTCTTCCACAGGTCCAGAGGTTTACTGAAGAGTTGGGTCTGAGGGTTCAATATTTATATATGGTGCTCACTTTGAAGTAGGAGAAGGGTCTAGAGAATTCCCTTTGACTTCCTTGAAGTTCCATGCCTCCCCTGTCTTGGCTCCTGTAGGAGAGTAGGATCTGCTTCACATGGGTACCCCCACTTTTTGCTGATGCTTCACTGTTTTTCGACCTTAGTCTGGCTGGGGCTCTGCTAATCAGAACCCCAGCCTAGCTGCTTCCTCTCTAAAATGGTTTCCATGTGCCTTAGGCACATCACTGATTGGAATCTGGAGTGCCCTTATAAGTCCCTAGTATATGGTATACTATGTACCAAGGGCATAGGTACCTCAGAGGCCTACCAGGGGCTGCAGCATGTATTATGCCACCCCTGGAAGGCCATCCAAACTGACACCACAGGTCTGCTACTGCAGCCTGGGTAAGGTGGTGCATGCACCCCTTACTGTGATATAGGTTACCTATATCACTAAATACATACACACATATAAACCTATAAGTCACTCCTAAGGCAGGCCTTATCAATCCTGAAGGCAGAGTGCGTGGTTCCTATGTGAGAGGGTGCCCCTGCATGAGCAGGGCCCCTCTGCAGCGTTCGGAGACCCTTCTCTGATGCTGTTTGTAGTGCAGCCTGACCATATACTCTTAAGCGCATTATAACCTCGCGTTAAATGCTAACTTTGGAATGGCTGCACCTAAACATGTCGTGTTTGGTGTCAAACATCTTGGAACACTACCCCCCCGCCAATTCTGGCGGCGGGGGTAGCATTCCACCCTTCTAGAGGGAGAGACATGTTAACCCTGGCCTGGCCGGTAACTTCTTTCTAAAGCCCTGGCATCACAAAATGGATGCTGCTGCCACAGACACGAGTCTGGCCTCCTGCTGCTGGACGAAACTCCGGCAGGGGAGGCCTGGACAATAGGTTTCCTGTCCCAGGGAGGTGTGACCACCTCCCCAGACAGGATAATGTGTATTGGGGCTGGGCGGGAGCACTTTCGGGTGCTTTGAAGTCCTGCACTGGGGGCACACTTGGTGTCCCTGTGCATACCCCAGTTCAAACCAGATCAGGGGCTTGCAGCCCCTGCTTTGGCGCGAACTGGACAAAGGGAAAGGGGTGTAGCCACCCCTCTGCCCTGACCCACCCATAGGTGGGGCCACAGAGTAGTCCAACCCCTAAACTTGGTATAAGTATAGGAACCCAGTCCTTAGGACTTTAGATTATCCCTGGACGAAACTCTGACACTGAATCCTGGACCTTCGACGCTCTACTCAAGACTAGAGGACAGAAGAATCTCCCTTGGGGTCAAGGAATGACTCCCCTGCTTGGCAGGCACCAAAGAAGCAACTGTCCGGTTTGCATCGCCTAAGCTCCCGTCGGACGCCGAAGTCTTTGCATCACCAGAGGTAGATTTCCAGACTTCCCCGAGGCTGCCCTGAGTCCTCAGCAAAGCTGAGGCCCGTAGCTGTCGTGGGTAACGTGGAACCGTGACCCCTGGACACCGCACGCATTTGCTAGTGCATCCTCTTCTGGGTCTCCCACGAAGTCATGCTTTGGGCTCCGAGTAGCCCTAGCCTCCATCACCAACTGCACCGAAGATCACTGGCCTCCACTCCACGAGTATCCTGTGAGCCAGCTCCATGTGCGACGTCTCGAGGCTCCTTCACGGTCACTAGCCCATTGGCTAGTAGCCCTTCACGAAGGCCAATCCTTTTCTTCTTGGGCTCCCTGGTTGCTCCAGGCTTGCCCTCACTTACCCTTGCTGGGTGAGTTCCTCAGACCTTGCAGGTCTGCACCATCGACGTTCTTCACTTTCATTGAGACTTGCCGTTGCCAAGGCTTTTTGGGTCCAATCCGGTCGCCAACACTTCAGCACTCGACAGACATCGTGTACCAGCCCGAATCCTGCTTCTGGTCGCCGATAACGCCTCCTGAACCTCGTGGCTGAAGAGTCAAGACGACCGTCAACCTACCTGAAGCACTCGACATCGGTGGGCATCCGCTCATCGCCTTCCTGGTCACTGGCTAGTGACCCAGACTCTGTCCCCTCTGCTTTCAGGTTCTTCAGATCTCTGATCCACTCTTGGATCCACCCGGACACTTTCCACTTGGTCGCCAGCAGCACTTTGCAGCAGATCGCCATTCAAATCGACGACGAAACCCGACCCCGAAAGGCACCTATGCACCCGGCTTCCCTGGGTGAGGTAACACGAGTACTCCGGTGCTCCCGTGGGTAGAGACTCTAGAACGACCTAGTTCTCAAAGGGTTTGCTCCAAGTCCTCCTTTAAGTGTCCCTTTTCTTTAATTTCCTGATCGCGACTTTCTCCATAGAAGCTAACGGCGAATCGCGGTTGTGTATTTACACTGCACGCGTCCCCCGTGGGTCCCCTGTGTCACTACCTTGGGTGGTTCCTTGTGGTCCAAGCACTTCTAGAGGCTCTTGGCCTAGTGTCTAGTTCAGTCATGGTTCTTATACCACTTTATTGGTATATGGTTTGGTACGCCCCTAGGGCCCAAATGTGTATTTGTGCTATTACTGTGTTTAAATAACTTATAACTTGTGTACTTCGAACTCTAGCCTCATAAAGAGACTAGAGGGGTGTGTTTAGCAATAAATACATATATTTTGAATATATACCTGGTGTGGTGCTCTTTCATTTGGTCACTCAAGAGATTATAGACTGGTAAAACAAGCTGCTTTACATTCCTTCAAGACTTAGCCTGAAGGCTGCTCTCCATAGCTACCACTAGGATAGCTTTCAATAAGGTTGTCTTTAACCTATCTCCAATAAGGGGTTGTTTGGACTGGTGCAAGGTGCCCACTATAATTAGTGGACAGCATATGCCAGGCCAACTTCTCACATTGGTGTGCAGCGTGTGGGATTCCAGCTTGCTATTGTTTTACCAGATAATCTCAATTGAATTGATCAACTGAAAACCACTAAAGGTACCTAAGGTACATATAATTTAAGCTTAGAATACAGTAAGTTCTACTGAACTTAGAGTTGTGTGTTAAGGGATAGCACACCCTTTCTACAACTCAAGAGAGTTTAGTAGGCCACACTAGAGTAGGTAGTGCATACACCACATCTCACTAGTGATGTCTTCAAAGCCAGGACCCAGTGAGTCCTTGCCAGAAGCCCATGGGCTTCTTCCCTCCAAGTATGATACACTCCCATTCTTGGAATTGAGAGCATTATGTAACTTGAGGAAACTGAAGACAGGACAAAGTCCCACCACCCAACATCTTAGAGAGATGTTGGAGGCTTATGATCTCAGCAGGCCCTTAGGGACTGAAGGGGTAGGAGCAGAGGGTGGGGCAGAAGATGAGGATGGGGCCAGGGGTAGCAGTACCCCCAGCCCCCCCTCTGGAACTGACCAGGAGGGTGACAATGACCCTGACCTGGATAACCCAATCCCTCCTGTGGAAGATGAAGAGGAAGATCAGCATGATCCCCACTTTGTCCCCCCAGGAAGGATTATGAGTGTGCCCAGAAGGTCTAGATCTCCTTTTCAGGAGTCTAACCACTCTGGCACCTCAATAGGGACCTCTGTCTCCTCTCATAGGAGGGAATCCTCTCATGAGAGAAGAAAGAGGCTGGTTTAATATGAGGAAGCTCAACTTGAACTCAGAAAACAGCAACTGGCTATAGACAGGGAGTCCCTAGATCTCTACAAAGAGAGAAGAAAGTTGGGACTAGAGTCCCATGGTGGCAGCCATGTCCCTAGAGATAGGGAAAGGTCCTATGACCATAGGAACCTGAGCAAGATTGTCCCTCCCTACCAGAGTGGGGATGACATCCACAAATGGATAACTGCTCTAGAGAGGGCCTGTAAAGTACAGAAGGTCCCTCAGGGGCAGTGGGCAGCAATCTTGTGGCTCTCCTTTGCAGACAAAGGTAGAGATAAGCTCCTCACTGTAAGAGAAGAGGATGCTGATAATTACAAGGTCTTGAAGAGTGCTCTTATTGATGGGTTTGGCCTAACAACTGAACAATACAGGTTGAAGTTCAGAGATACCCAAAAAGCACAGACTCAAGACTGGGTAGACTATGTGGATTGTTCTGCTAAGGCTCTGGAAGGCTGGTTGATGGGCAGTAAGGTGTGTGACTTCTCAGGATTGTACAATCTGATAATGAGGGAGCAGATTCTTAATAACTGTCAAAATCAGCTGTTGCATCAGTACCTGGTGGACTCTGATCTGACCTCTCCCCAAGAATTGGGAAAGAAGGCAGACAAATGGGTCAGAACCAGGGTGAGGCAGAAGGTACAGAACCAAGGTGGTGACCCTAAGAAGCAAGATTCTAAGAACCCTGAAAAGGGTGGGGAGAAGGGTAAAGATCAAAAGTCTTCACAAGGCCCCCAAAAATCTTCTTCAGGTGGGGATTCACAGTCTACAAAAGGGAAAGGCCAAAGAAAACCATGGTGCAAGGTCTGTAAGCAAAAGACCCACTGGACCAGTGATTGCACCAAGTCCAAAGACTCAAGTCCAGCCCCCACCAATGCCCCTAAGGCACCTGTGCCCCCTAGTACAGTTACAGTTGGTGGGAGTGCTCCAGCCAAGGGTTTAGTAGGGTTCACCCTGGGTACTGAGTTGGGCTCTGACCTAGTCAGAGAACTCACTCAGGCTGTGTTAGTCTGTGATGGAGGCATGGATGTGACCTCCTCTGTGAGTCCCAGTAATCTGGGCAAGTACAGACAACAGCCTTTAATCAATGGACGAGAGGCTTTGGCATTTAGGGACACAGGGGCAAGTGTCACCATGGTGACACAAGACCTTGTGAATCCTGGGCAAGTTATACTTGGTGAGATGTACCAAGTGACCAATGCTAGCAACGTCAGAACAGACCATACTCTGGCAGTTGTTAACTTCTCCTGGGGAGGGGTAACTGGCCTTAAGAAGGTTGTGGTGAGTGCAAACCTACCAGTCGAATGCTTGCTTGGCAATGACTTAGAAACTTCAGCTTGGGCAGAAGTGGAGCTCAGGACCCATGCAGAAATGCTGGGGATCCCTGCAGATGTGTTTGCTGTGACCAGGTCACAAGCCAAAATGTCTAGCACTGAACAGGCCTTGGATTCTGGAATAATGGACCAAGTGCCTTCCAAGAGGAGGAGTAGTAGGGTAAAGGCAGTGCCTTCCCCTTGGCTCAGAAGGAAGATCAGTCCCTTGAGGGGGATGATCTCAGTCCTGAGGAAGGAACTGTCCCAGAGGAACTTGAACCTGACCAGGTTGAGTTCTTGGGGACAGGGGGACCTTCCAGGGCAGATCTGAGCCAGGAGCAGCAGAGCTGCCCCTCTCTTGAACCCCTCAGACAGCAAGCTGCTGCTTTGGCTGCTGGGAAAGCTAGTGGTCCCCATACAGTGTATTGGGATGATGGACTCCTGTACTCAGAGTGTAGAGACCCCAAGCCTGGTGCTACCAGGAGGTTGGTTATACCTCTAAAGTTCAGGGGCTTCCTATTGACCCTAGCCCATGATATTCCCTTGGCAGGTCACCTGGGCCAGAACAAGACTTGGGACAGAATTGTCCCTCACTTTCACTGGCCCCACATGTCTGAAGACACCAAGGAGTTTTGTCGCTCCTGTGTAACCTGCCAGGCCAGTGGCAAGGCAGGTGGCACTACAAAGGCCCCCTGATACCACTACCTGTGGTGGGGGTGCCCTTTGAAAGGGTGGGGATTGACATTGTTGGTCCCATGGATCCCCAAACAGCATCTGGGCACAGGTTTATCCTGGTGGTAGTGGATCATGCCACCAGGTACCCAGAGGCTATTCCCCTTAGGACCACTACAGCACCTGTGGTGGCAAGGGCCCTCCTGGGAATTTTCTCAAGAGTGGGCTTTCCTAAGGAGGTAGTATCAGACAGGGGTGCAAACTTCATGTCTGGATTCTTAAAAGCAATGTGGAAGGAGTGTGGAGTGACTTACAAGTTCACCACACCCTATCACCCACAATGCAATGGTTTAGTTGAGAGATTCAACAAAACCTTGAAGGGCATGATTAAAGGGCTCCCAGAAAAGCTTAGGCGAAGATGGGACATACTCTTGCCCTGCCTTTTATTTGCATATAGGGAGGTGCCTCAGAAGGGGGTTGGTTACAGCCCTTTTGAACTTTTGTTTGGCCACCCTGTCAGGGGTCCACTGTGCTTGGTGAAGGAAGGATGGGAGTTACCTCTCAAGCCCCCAAAGCAAGACATAGTGGACTATGTACTTGGTCTCCGCTCCCGGATGGCTGAGTATATGAAAAAGGCAACCAAAAACCTTGAGGCTAGCCAGGAACTTCAAAAGGCCTGGCATGACCAAAAGGCTGTGCTGACTGTTTACCAGCCAGGACAGAAGGTGTGGGTGTTGGAGCCAGTGGCCCCAGCAGCTCTCCAAGACAAATGGAGTGGACACCACACTATTGTTGAGCAGAAGGGTGAGGCTACCTACTTAGTAGACCTAGGAACACCCAGGAGTCCCCACAGGGTTCTCCATGTCAACAGGTTAAAACCATATGTGGACAGGGCAGACATGGGCTTGCTCATGGCTACTGATGAAGGGCAGGAGGAAGAGAGTGACCCACTCCCTGACCTGCTCTCACAGAACCCTGACGATGGGTCAGTAGATGGTGTAGCCTTGGCAGGCAGCCTCACTACCCAGCAACAAACTGATTGTAGACGGGTGCTCAATCAGTTTAGACACATGTTTTCATTGACACCCAGTCAGACCACCTGGTGCACTCATGAAGTGGACACTGGGGACAGTCTGCCTATTAAAAATAAGATTTATAGGCAACCTGACCATGTCAGGGACTGTATCAGGACTGAAGTCCAGAAAATGTTGGAGTTGGGAGTTATTGAACCCTCAGATAGCCCTTGGGCTAGTCCAGTGGTCCTTGTGCCAAAACCTCACACCAGTGGTGGAAAAAGAGAGATGAGGTTTTGTGTGGACTACAGGGGTCTCAATGCAGTCACTAGGACTGATGCCCATCCAATACCAAGGGCAGATGAGCTAATAGATACTTTGGCCTCAGCCAAATATCTCAGCACATTTGACTTGACAGCTGGCTACTGGCAGATCAGACTAGCTGATACTGCAAAGCCCAAAACAGCATTCTCAACCCCTAGTGGGCATTATCAATTTGTGGTGATGCCCTTTGGTCTGAAGAATGCACCTGCCACTTTCCAGAGGTTGGTGAATACAGTTCTCACAGGTCTGGAAGCCTATAGTGCAGCATATCTAGATGATATTGCTGTCTTTAGCTCCACCTGGGAGGATCACCTGGTCCACCTCAGGAATGTTTTACAGGCCCTGCAAAAGGCAGGCCTGACTATCAAGGCCACTAAGTGCCAGTTAGGGCAGAGTCAGGTTGTGTACCTGGGCCACCTTGTGGGTGGAGGCCAGGTTCAACCTTTGCAGAGCAAGATCCAGACTATCATGGACTGGACTGCTCCAACTACCCAGACTCAGGTGAGAGCCTTCTTAGGCCTGACTGGGTACTATAGGAGATTTGTCAAGGGGTATGGATCAATAGTGACACCCCTGAATGACTTAACTTCTAAGAAAATGCCCAAAAAGGTTCAGTGGACAGTTAGCTGTCAAAAGGCATTTGATGACCTGAAGCAGGCCATGTGCACTGCTCCCATTCTACAGAGTCCTGATTACTCCAAGAAGTTCATTGTTCAAACTGATGCATCTGAATTGGGGGTAGGGGCTGTACTGTCACAATTGAATGAAGAACGTCAGGATCAGCCAGTAGCTTTCATTAGCAGAAGGCTGACCCCTAGAGAGAAACGTTGGTCAGCCATTGAAAGGGAGGCCTTTGCTGTGGTCTGGGCTCTGAAGAAGTTGAGGCCATACTTGTTTGGTACTCACTTCCTTGTTCAAACAGACCATAAGCCCCTCTTATGGCTAAAACAAATGAAGGGTGAAAACCCCAAACTGCTTAGGTGGTCCATTTCGATACAGGGGATGGACTTCACAGTGGAACATAGACCTGGGAGTAACCATGCCAATGCAGATGGACTCTCTAGGTACTTCCACTTAGAACATGAAGACTTAACTGGGCAAGGTTAGTTTAATGTCCCTACGTTTGGGGGGGGGTTGTGTAGGAGAGTAGGATCTGCTTCACATGGGTACCCCCACTTTTTGCTGATGCTTCACTGTTTTTCGACCTTAGTCTGGCTGGGGCCCTGCTAATCAGAACCCCAGCCTAGCTGCTTCCTCTCTAAAATGGTTTCCATGTGCCTTAGGCACATCACTGATTGGAATCTGGAGTGCCCTTATAAGTCCCTAGTATATGGTATACTATGTACCAAGGGCATAGGTACCTCAGAGGCCTACCAGGGGCTGCAGCATGTATTATGCCACCCCTGGAAGGCCATCCAAACTGACACCACAGGTCTGCTACTGCAGCCTGGGTAAGGTGGTGCATGCACTCCTTACTGTGATATAGGTTACCTATATCACTAAATACATACACACATATAAACCTATAAGTCACTCCTATGGCAGGCCTTATCAATCCTGAAGGCAGAGTGCGTGGTTCCTATGTGAGAGGGTGCCCCTGCATGAGCAGGGCCCCTCTGCAGCGTTCGGAGACCCTTCTCTGATGCTGTTTGTAGTGCAGCCTGACCATATACTCTTAAGCTCATTATAACCTCGCGTTAAATGCTAACTTTGGAATGGCTGCACCTAAACATGTCGTGTTTGGTGTCAAACATCTTGGAACACTACCCCCCCACCAATTCTGGTGGCGGGGGTAGCATTCCACCCTTCTAGAGGGAGAGACATGTTAACCCTGGCCTGGCCGGTAACTTCTTTCTAAAGCCCTGGCATCACAAAATGTATGCTGCTGCCACAGACACGAGTCTGGCCTCCTGCTGCTGGACGAAACTCCGGCAGGGGAGGCCTGGACAATAGGTTTCCTGTCCCAGGGAGGTGTGACCACCTCCCCAGGCAGGATAATGTGTATTGGGGCTGGGCGGGAGCACTTTCGGGTGCTTTGAAGTCCTGCATTGGTAGCACACTTGGTGTCCCTGTGCATACCCCAGTTCAAACCGGATCAGGGGCTTGCAGCCCCTGCTCTGGCGCGAACTGGACAAAGGGAAAGGGGTGTAGCCACCCCTCTGCCCTGACCCACCCATAGGTGGAGCCACAGAGTAGTCCAACCCCTAAACTTAGTATAAGTATAGGAACCCAGTCCTTAGGACTTTAGATTATCCCTGGACGAAACTCTGACACTGAATCCTGGACCTTCGATGCTCTACTCAAGACTAGAGGACAGAAGAATCTCCCTTGGGGTCAAGGAGTGACTCCCCTGCTTGGCAGGCACCAAAGAAGCAACTGTCCGGTCTGCATCGCCTAAGCTCCCGTCGGACGCCGAAGTCTTTGCATCACCAGAGGTAGATTTCCAGACTTCCCCGAGGCTGCCCTGAGTCTCCAGCAAAGCTGAGGCCCGTAGCTGTCGTGGGTAACATGGAACCGTGACCCCTGGACACCGCACGCATTTGCTAGTGCATCCTCTTCTGGGTCTCCCACGAAGTCGTGCTTTAGGCTCCGAGTAGCCCTAGCCTCCATCACCAACTGCACCGAAGATCACTGGCCTCCACTCCACGAGTATCCTGTGAGCCAGCTCCACGTGCGACGTCTCGAGGCTCCTTCGCGGTCGCTAGCCCGTTGGCTAGTAGCCCTTCACGAAGGCCAATCCTTTTCTTCTTGGGCTCCCTGGTTGCTCCAGGCTTGCCCTCACTTACCCTTGCTGGGTGAGTTCCTCAGACCTTGCTGGTCTGCACCATCGATGTTCTTCACTTTCATCAAGACTTGCCGTTGCCAAGGCTTGTTGGGTCCAATCCGGTCGCCGACACCTCAGCACTCGACAGACATCGTGTACCAGCCCGAATCCTGCTCCTGGTCGCCAACAATGCCTCCTGGACCTCGTGGCTGAAGAGTCAAGACGACCGTCAACCTACCTGAAGCACTCGTCATCGGTGGGCATCCGCTCATCGCCTTCCTGGTCACTGGCTAGTGACCCAGACTCTGTCCCCTCTGCTTTCAGGTTCTTCAGATCTCCGATCCACTCTTGGATCCACCCGAACACTTTCCACTTGGTCGCCAGTAGCACTTTGCAGCAGATCGCCATTCAAATCGACGACGAAACCCGACCCCGAAAGGCACCTATGCACCCGGCTTCCTGGGTGAGGTAACACGAGTACTCCGGTGCTCCCATGGGTAGAGACTCTAGAACGACCTAGTTCTCAAAGGGTTTGCTCCAAGTCCTCCTTTAAGTGTCCCTTTTCTTTAATTTCCTGATCGCGACTTTCTCCATAGAAGCTAACGGCGTATCGCGGTTGTGTATTTACACTGCACGCGTCCCCCGTGGGTCCCCTGTGTCACTACCTTGGGTGGTTCCTTGTGGTCCAAGCACTTCTAGAGGCTCTAGGCCTAGTGTCTAGTTCAGTCGTGGTTCTTATACCACTTTATTGGTATATGGTTTGGTACGCCCCTAGGGCCCAAACGTGTATTTGTGCTATTACTGTGTTTAAATAACTTATAACTTGTGTACTTCGAACTCTAGCCTCATAAAGAGACTAGAGGGGTGTGTTTAGCAATAAATACATATATTTTGAATATATACCTGGTGTGGTGCTCTTTCATTTGGTCACTCAAGAGATTATAGACTGGTAAAACAAGCTGCTTTACATTCCTTCAAGACTTAGCCTGAAGGCTGCTCTCCATAGCTACCACTAGGATAGCTTTCAATAAGGTTGTCTTTAACCTATCTCCAATAAGGGGTTGTTTGGACTGGTGCAAGGTGCCCACTATAATTAGTGGACAGCATATGCCAGGCCAACTTCTCACAGCTCCAAGTTGGCTGTATGAACAATGCAGTGGTGACAAGTCCTTTGTGTGAAGGCAAGGTACAACCTATCAGTTGCAAGTGGGGCTGTGCCCAGCTCTGCCCCCATCCTGCCAGTTAATGGCCTAACCAGGCATGCCTAATCCTTTTAAGCTGTGGCTCTCTGGGTGACATAAACAAAGTCCTACTGCCAACTACACCCAGTCATATGACCCAGGAACTGGCTGCAGGCACCAAATAGGGCAAGAAAATGCCAACTTTCTAAAATTGGCATTTTCAAAATTGTAACTTAAAATCCAACTTTACCATCAAAGAGGATTTTTTAATTAAAATTTATCAGACACCAAACACAAGTTGTTCACCTGTTCCCAATGAAAAGTTAGCACTTAATAAATATAATAAGGCAACCCAATGTTATCCTATCGGAGAGGCAGGCCTCATAGTAGTAAAAAATGAATTTTAGGAATTTGTCACAACCAGGACATGTTTACAGGGCTACCTGAGTGGGTGGCACAATAAGTGCTGCAGGCCCACTAATAGAATTTTTAATTACAGGCCCTGAGTACATGGAGTACCCCTTTACTAGGGACTTATAAGTAAATTAATTATGCCAATTGGATGTAAGCCAATTTTACCATGTTTAAAGAAGAGAGCACTTTAGCACTGGTTAGCAGTGGTACAGTGTGCAGAGTCCGAAGGCCAGAAAAAATGAAGTCGGTAAAAACATGAGGCTAGAAGGCAAAATGTTGAGGGAAACCACTCCAAGAATATCATGTCCAACAGCATGATATTCATTCATATGTGCAACGTCTCCTACATCATGTCACAAACAGATGGGATGACCCATCAATAGGCCTAAACAGAATGCACAGGGTGGCGGTTCTAGGAGAGCATGCTGGGAGCACACTGTGAAGCACTTCTTGACATTTTAATCCATGTAGACTTCTATTGAAAAGAATGCAAGGGCATGACACTTGGGCATACAGCAGACGTCATCATGTATGATGGACACAGGCTACAGCTGTCCCACAACCTCACACCATCCACCCTGAAGAGAAACAGAGACTTCACGCAAATTACGGATCACCCATCTGTGAGAAGTTGTCCTGGTATCTGCTGTCCACTAATTACAGTGGGCACCCTGTACCAGTCCAAACAACCCTTATGGTGATTTAAGAGGTCAAAATAACATTAGAAAGCTATCCAAGTGGTAGCTGTGGAGGAGCAGCCTTCAGGCTTAGTCTTGAAAAAAATGTTAAGCAGCTTGGTTTACCAGAATGAAACCTTATAGTATTGATTAAATGAAAGGAGAACCACAGAGTAGTTATACAAATATGTATTTATTAATATAACACACTAAAAGTACGACACAGTATCTTCTTCAGGAAGATGCTCACAAAGCACACAATACTGTAGCACAGAAACAATCATAAGTAGCACTAATACACAGTGGGCTCCAGGGGGAGACCAAACCATATACTAAAATTGTGGTATAAGAACCACGACTCGAGTCAAGACAGTGTCTAGAGGTTGTAGAATCGCTGGGACCCCAAGGAACCACCCAAGGTGAGTAAGTAGGGATCCCACAGAGGACGGGTGCAGTGTGGGAATACGACTGCTTGCGCTGTACAATTCTATGGGAGAGTCGCAGTTTTAAAGTTTAAGGACCCTTCTAAGTGGACTTCAAAGAAACCCCGTAGAACTTAGGAGGTTGGAGAGCCACTCCACACATGGATACCGTAGTACCAGAGTTACCTATCCCTGTGAAGCTGGGTGCATAGGTCCGAAGTGGCGTCGGAAACAGCTGTCGATCTCTATGGAGGACTTTGAAGAAGAGCCACTGCTGGGAAGAAGAAAAGTGTCCATTGGGATCCAAAGGTGGATTCTTGGTGAAGAGTACCTGAAAGCAGAGGGGACAGAGTCTGGGTCACTCAGGGGTGGAAGACAAAAGAGGTACGGTGTTCCTGGGTGGCAAGTTGGCCACCTGGTTAGTACTCAGAGTGGTGGGGAGGTGGGAAATACCTCCTTTTGGAACTAGGACCCTCACACACCCAGCAAGCTAGGTGTCATGCTTCATCATATGGGTCTGCTCCTCGTCGAGCCGGCGCTGCAATGCTCGACGGGCACCCATAAAGGGGCTCTTTATCGGAGATCTTTTGTTCCTTGCCATATAGGTGCCGTGGGTGTGAGGGGCCTGGTAAGATGTAGATGTGGTGTGTGGGTTAAAACAGGTAAGGGAATCCTCTATAATTATTTTTATTCTGGAGAGGTCACAACCTGATTAAAAAGTAAAAAGAAGAAGGAGGGCGACTATTTTGTTTTAATCTGACAAAATTACGCTCTACCCCTTAGTGGTCAACATGTTTCTTGCCTATAAAATGTCTCTAATAGATCAGTTGGCGATTCCTCAGGACCTAGTGACTAAATGAAAACTATCTACAGTGTGTGGTGTGGTTCTACATACCACTTCTTCTCTCGGTAGGACGTTGCCCCGGAGAAAAGCAGCCAACCTAGAGTACAAACAAAAAGGATCAAAAAACCAAATGGAAATATTGGTGCATGGTCCTATTGATTCAAGTGGGTGTGTTTCACCGTACACAACCTCTTTGAATCTATATAAGTGATAAAAACAACGTGATTTCATGCATATCACATTCTACGTGTGCCTTCATTTGTATTTAGAATATAAAACCTCTGTGTAACCAGTTAGAGTAATTGAACAACATGGTGAGTATCAGCTCACCTCTTAAGGATTCATGTGCTGCTTCATCAGACCGCAGCGGAGTATATGGACACTCAACGTAGTGTCGCTGTTTATTAAAAGGAAAAAACAAACAACAAAATATGTTGGGTGTGGGCTTGTAGGCACAACGTTTAGTTGCTAAGGCCATGACTCTAGAGCATTAAAAGTGAAAGTGGGCATGGTTCAGGTTAAAGTAAGCCCATAGTCGTGAAATTGGTATCATTGACAAGGTTATTCAACAGACTCAAAAGTGCCCCAGACCTGCCTGCGTAGCTGCTGGCACCTTCACCATGCGCTCCGACATTATGCCAATCGTGCGGTGTGTTAAGAGCACCTACAGCACCCAAGCTATGTCTTAGTGCAGAGCTCTACAGAACATCAGAGTCAGCGTACCCTTCCCAAAGACCAGCGTTAACTTGTCAGCAATTCCCAGCACCTCTTATCTCTCTTAAAAACTTGTGACAAGGCATAGTCTCAACGTGTAATCCATACTCACCTGCTCCCGCTCAGAGCAGTCCGGCTCACCTACCCGCTCCGCTGCATCAGGAAGGAAAAGACAGGTTGTCGGTTCCTGTCTTAAATACCCTCTCCTGGTGCCATTAAGCATGGTAAATCAGCCGCACCTGGTGTGTGGTGTGATGGTGTCGGCGTGACATCATCTACAGTGTAACCATAGAGGCCATCTTTGAATGTGGCGAAAGTCTATAGTTCTGGCTATTACCTTGATGTGGACGCGCATCAAGGACTTCAAATTAGGCATTGAGTGGCGCGGTTTTATCAACAATGTGAACAAGAATTTATACAGTGCAAAAGTGCTCGCGTCACTGCGCTAAATTCGTGCATAAGTTGCTGGCGACTGCCGATTGGGTGATTCGTATGTCGGCCATCTTAGAGTGTAGTATTGTACTCTATTGTTAGTTATTAGATATATCGTCCTAACATAGCCTAATCTCCATATCTGACTAGCCTGATGTCGATATCATATGGCAGAGATGTATAAAGAGGTGAGAGACTAGCGTGGAGTCCTAAGCTGATATATTCATTCATTAAAGTTGCGGACAATGGTTGTATATATCAGATTAATTAATGGTGCTCCAGGGTATGGCGTCATTCAGGCCGTCATTTGCTAAGTCAAGACGGAACACCCACCTTTGTTCAATCCTGTACAAAGCAGTCTGTGTTATTTGTTGGTGGGATTCTAGGATGACCCAGCATAGACTCTCTGGGGGGTGTCCGAGTTCAGAGAAGTGGGTGTATAGTTTGGTGGTAGTTTTATGGCAACGAATATTGCTCTTGTGCTCAGTGATTCTGACCTTAACGGGCCTCATGGTCATGCCAACATACCTCTTGTCACAAGGGCAGGTCAGCATGTACACACAACGTGGGGTGTTACAGTTAGTGTGTTTGATTAGCGTCCATGTAAATGTGTCTGATAGAACCAATTGTTTGGTGTGCCGGGTCTGTGGGCACACGGTACAAGAGCCGCAGGGATAGTGTCCTGTCACTGGTGGGAGATCCCACAGTTGCCTCTGGTTAGGGATGTTGCTCTTCTTAGGTCTAGTGTGCACCAACATATCTTTCAAATTGTTGGTACGTTTAAACGCAAACCTTGGTTTGGGTATTGACAGAGTACCCGTGTTCAGAATTGCCCAGTGTTTGTTCACTGCCTTCTTTATTAGATTGGATCTAGGTGTGTACGTGGTCACACAGGTCAAAATATCAGTGGGTTCTTTCTCATGTACCTCTAGGAGGCTTTCACGATTATTGTTTCTTGCTCGTTTCATGCAAGAGTGAACCTGTTTCTTAGGGTATTGTCTCTTCAGCAGATTGTCAGCCAGTATCTCTGCTTCAATTTTGTAGTCCTCTGTAGAACTACAATTTCTTCTAATTCTTAGAAATTGGCTGAAGGGAAGGTTATTTCTCAGTGTAGCAGGAGGATAGCTGCTGTACAGTAGCAAGCTGTTTCTGTCGGTAGGCTTTTTGTATAGGGATGTCGTTATTCTACCCTCTTGTAATCTAATGGTGAGATCTAGGAAGGCAATGTTCGTGGCAGATATAGTATGGGTGAATTTCAAGTGCTGGTTTTTTGTGTTAATCCACTCGCAAAATTCAGCGCATCTCTGTATGTCACCCTGCCAAAAGATGAGGATGTCATCTATGTACCTCTTCCACAGTCTCAGGTTAGCTCCGAAGGGGTTACTCGCATGTTGGATGGTCTCTTGTTCAAACGCCGCCATATACAAACATGCCACACTGGGGGCAAAGGTACTCCCCATCGAAGTACCCTGAGACTGGTGGAAGAGTTGGCTGTCAAACTCAAAAAAGTTTTCTGTTAAGGCCAGGGTGGCACATTGCATGATGAACGAAATGGGTGTTGCTGCTGTCCATTCACTCCCACTTAGTGCAGATTCTATTACTGCCAATGTCTCTCTCTGTGGGATATTGGTATACAGTTGTTCCACATCCAATGTGACCAGGAGGTCAATATCGCCTGTGTTTTCTATTTCACCTATAACACAGAGGATATCTGTTGTGTCCCTGATGTATGATGGTGTCTGTTTGACCAAAGGTTGTAGGTAATGGTCGCAGAATTTTGAGAGCGGCTCTAAGAGTGAGCCGATTCCTGAAACTATAGGTCTGCCCGGAACAGGGGTGGTCCCCTTATGTATTTTCTGCAGAGTGTAAAAATAGGGTGTTTTGGGATGTTTGGTAATCAAGAAATCAGCTTCTTTACCACTGATCCACCCATTACTCTCTGCCTCATAGACCATGGTGGTTATCTCGGTCGTTAACCGAGTCGTGGGGTTTGTTGTTATCGGAGTATAGAATTTACTATTCCGTAGTTGGCGTTGGCACTCGGTGTTGTAATCCGAAGTGGATTGTATGACCGTGGCACCCCCTTTGTCAGCTTGCTTTATTGTAATGCTTTTGTCCTCAGTCAATGATCTAATCGCTGCATGTTCTTGATTAGAGAGATTATGGAAAGGAACTCTGGTATCCTGGTTCTTCAGTTCTTTTAAGACAGCTTTCTCAAAGGTCACTACCTCCACAGGTACCATGCCAACGGTAGGTGTGAAGGTCGAGGGATTGCGAAGGCCTGAATCCAGTCTGGCTGGTTCCTCAGTACCATCGAAGTGGGCTTTAAGGCGTATTTTTCTAAACAGGTTCTGGATTTCGCATTGTTCCCGAAAACTGTCCTCTTTGGGGGTGGGGACATAGCCAAGGAGACAGAGTCTGGGTCACTCAGGGGTGACCAGGCGCTCGGTAGACGAATGCCCACCGATGTCGGGTGCTTCAGGTGCATTGAGGGGGTTCTTGACTCTGCATCCACCAGGACCAGGAGACGTTGAGGACAACCAGAAGCTGGATACGAGCTGTCCCACAAAGGATGTCGAGTACTGAGGGGTCGGTGTCCGGCTGGATCACCAACAAGCCTTGACAACGGCAACCCAAGCAAAAAGTCAAAGAAGGTTACGGTTCAGACCAGCAAGGTCCAGGAGACTCACCAAACACAGGGGAGTCAGGGCAAGCCTGGAGCAACAAGGGGAGCTCAAGAAAAGCAAAGTTGACCCTCAAGAGGACCCACAGGCCAGAGGCATAGGAGTCACGAGGGGACCTCGAGCAGTTTCACAAGGCAACAGCCCACGGAGCACTCGGTACAAGGAGGCCAAAGTTCTTTGGTGGAAATGGTGCCAGAGGCTGGAGCTACTAGCAGCCCAGTGCACTTGTTTTGGGAATGCCAACAAGCATATGCACTTGCAAAAGTACGTGGTGCACAGGGGTACAGGTATTGCAGCCCCCACATAGGGATTTTGATCTCAAACTCAGTGAGATGGCAGCTCAGACCTCGAGGGACCTGTAAACCCACCTCTTGTGTTGCTGGAGCCTTCGGAGTCCATAGGAGCTCAGGAACAGCAGACCAGTCAATCATGATGTGGTGCCTGCGTTTGCAGGGGAGTGACTCCTTCACTCCAAGGGAGATATCTTCAGTTGTTCTTGATGCTCCACAGGTCCTGCACGGAGACTGTATGGTGCACGGGCACAGACGATGCTTTGGATGGAGTGGGAGACGAAGTCGGGCCCAAACGAAGTCCAGCAAAGTCCAGAGTGTCCAGACGGTCAAAGGTCAGTGGTTTCTGGTCCAGAATCTTGTCCACGTCGAATCTAGGGTCCTACAGCCAGGTAAGCCCTATCTTACCCACGGGAGAGGGTTGGACAGATTCAGGGGACCCTTCCAGGGGAGGGTCAGGACAGTGGGGAGGTTACTCCCATGTCCTTTGTCGAGTTTCGCGCAAGAGCAGGAGCCAATGGCTCCCAGGACTGGTTTGAACTGGACTATGCACAGGGACACCAAATGTGCCCCTCATGCAGACTTTCGGTCGCTGGCAAGCGCACCCACCCAGGCCTCATACACTAAATCCTGTCTGGGAGTTGGTCACACCTCCCTGTGACAGGATGCCTATTGTTCTGCCTTCCCATGCTCGAGCTTGGCTCAGCAGCAGGAGGGTAGAAATGTGTCTCTGGTCGGCAGCAACCATTTTGGGCTGCCCGGGACTAGAAGGCTGGTACCGGGGACACCATGGACCTCACGAAGCTCGTTTCTGAGGGGTGGAATCATACCTCCCACACCGGTTACCAGTGTGGGGGTATGATTCTACAATGTTTAACACCAAACACGATAGGGTTACTTTCAGCCGTTTTAGAGTTGGTCATCACGCGGTCGCATAATGCCACTCTATATGTCGTAAATGGCTGCAGCACTAACAACCCGCGAGAATGGACTCCGTAGGCTGCAGGGGTGTCCTGCTCAGTGCTCATGCATTGGCACCCTCTCACTTAGAACCAAGCACCCTGCCTTCAGGATTATCAAGGCCTGTTATAGGGGTGACTTCTAGGTTTTAAGTGTAATGACCCTTAAATATAGTAAACCTACATCTTAAGTAAGTGGTGCATGCACCAACTTACACAAGCTGCAATGGCAGGCCTGTAGATCCATTTTGCATGGCCTCTCATGGGTGGCATAATACATGCTTCAGCCCATGGGAGGCCTCTGGTGTACCTATGCCCTAGGTACATGGGTACCATATACTAGGGACTGACAAGGATACGCCAGTATCCAATCTGGAGTGTACCTAAGTACATGGCATAACAGTTTAGGGAGAAAGCAGAAAGACTGGGGTCCTGATTAGCAGGATCCAAGTCAGACTAGTTAAAAACAGTATCACATGAAGCAAAAAGTGGGGGTTACCATAAGAAGAAGATCATACTCTCCTACAACATCTGAAAATAAGTTGCATACCAATGGGCCCACCACTTTTTAGTCATCTTTGAATGGTATAATGAGCAAAGCTTCATCAAAAAAGACACCCGCACAATGCTGGGTACCCAAAGCAAAAAGGGTGGCTGAAACAAAGCCCAGGGACAGAATAGCCTTGGCTGGCCTCAAAAGGAATGGTGACCCATCAGACATGGGCAGTAGCGAGGCGTATCCTTCTGCAAAAGAAATTGAGACAGCCAGAGAAGAAGCAGTACAATAGGTGGGATGCCTCACTGCTCCACAACAAGAGGAGGTGGGGAAAGTTGACATGTGAGACAGTGCCGTCTCACTCTGAATAATCGAGCTATAACACACTTCATAGAGCAAATGCCCCAGTAATAAACAGAAGGATCAGCCGCACATTGGGGTGGAGTAGACAATGATCTGGACTACTCCCAAAGAGAGACAATCTGGCTGTCGCTGCTCAATGCTGGGGGATAGTGAATGGTAAGAGTAGGTCTGGGAACTATAAATTGTCATATTATACTTGTTGAAGTCAGCACAATTGTTAGGTAGTTCAATGGGAGGGGTGCAATCTAGGATTAAAATGCCCTTCTTGGTACTAAACAAATGTCCTTAATATGCCTTTATTGGCTCTTCAGTGATGAGACATGGGGGATAATCCCCATTACTGTGCTAAACCTAGCTATGAGGCCTTTTTCACAATGATAAAGGTAGTGAGATCAAACATTTGAGGGCTCAGCGCACCAGCTAAGAGTCCATCAATTATCAAGCTCCTAAAGTCGCAAAACAGAGAGATTTGCCTTCTCCAAGAAAAGCATCTACGTAATTGGGACTGGGGTAGGTTGCAATCCAAATTGCTCCCTAAGCAGTTTTCACCTCAGGCTCCCATACAAAAGCAGGTGGCAGTTTTATATGCAGGATCCTTCTCAGAGGCAGTTATACATATCATCCCGGACTTAAGCGGAAAGAGCTCTACAAGCAATTTTTAAGATCGGTTTGCAGATGCTGATGGTCAAGCCACTCTAGTAACGCAACACAAACTAGGAATTCTTCATGAAATGCACTATATCAGACACACTCAACAAGAGGGAGATTATCATGGTAGATGTCCTGATGAGTCAGCACAGACGCATGGAGGAATAGATGTAACCACAACACAATTCAGAGAACGGTTGACATTCATGGGGCTGTTATACACATGAACGACACAAAATCCAGAGGAACTGGAATTTCATATTTATAAGCTGCACTCTACTCATACATCATAATCAACCATTTCCTGTCACTGACCAGGCATCATGTATGACTGATGCTTTGGCTCTATGGCACTATCAGCCCCTGCCCAAATTATTATCACATTCGTAGCCCTCGGCAGTCGAAGACAGAGATGGGGCTGGCACCTCAAAGATTTAATTCTTTGAGATGCAGTGCTACAAGCAGAAGTTAAACATGCTATTGAGAACTTTATGCTGTAGATGATACACTGATAATGACACTCTGAGACAAAATGAAGGTAGTGCTTTGAGGCATCTTTATAACAACATTAGCACATCTCAACAAACGGCAGATCAACAGAGGACTGTAAAACAACGGGATCTGGCAATGATAGAAGCAAAACTTAAAGAACACCAGACCCCCACAGCATGGGGGAGGACTATGTGCCTTCACCGTCTCCTTATTCTAGAATGATTCTAAGGTCTCTGATACTGCCCAGATGGCAGATCCTGTACTGTGGAAAGGTCTGAAACATGATTGGGTCTCACCGGGAAGATGATTGAGTTCTGGATAGTTGCAGAGTTTCTTACTAACTTCTTTTTCTAGCATTGTGGATGGAAATGAATAAAGAGAACGGGTGGTAATTGCTCTGTTTGTTAGGATCTGATGAGGGCTTCTTTAGTAGTAGCAGGACCTTGGCATATTTCCAAGTGGATCTGACCTTGGTGGTGTATAAAGAGAGGTTGCAAAGATTGTCAGAAGCCATTTTATGTACTGTAAGATGAATGTGAAGAAATGGGGCAGGCGGGCATAAAGTGGAGAACTTGATTTAATAGAGGTAATGTGAGAAATAAATGTGTCAGTAGAGATGTTCTCGAAGTCCAAGAGTGTCGCACCTCTATGTAAGGAGGAAAAGTAGTTAAGATCTCTGCAGATTCAGGAATGACTGTATTGTCAAAGAGAATCATGGAGATTTTAGCATTTAGGGGTGCGACCCTTGGTCTGCTCCTTGCAACCCCTTGTGATCCCTCACACCACCCTTGCAACCCCTGCAGATAAAGCAAAATGAGGAGCAGAGGACAAGCAGGATGCTGATGAACCCTGTTTACTTTCTGTAACTTCTTAAGTCAGTACCTTTCTGTTCATCAAATACATTTGTTCAGCCTGGCAATGTATTTTGTACTAAATGAAAACCACTGCTCATTGCTGAGCCTGCTGAATAAGGCTGGACTGAGAGGCCTCCATGTGACCTCTCAAAGAGAAGGGTGGAGCTGTGGCATAGCAAGACCTTTTGCACAGTGGCGTAACGTAATTTGAGGGGGCCCCCCTGCAAAGTACATGGAGGGGGCCCCCCCATTCTCTGTGCCAGTCAAGAACTCTCAGGCCAGCGACCCGCCATACTTCAGGGGCTGCGGGGCTATTGTTACGCCACTGTTACCAATACAGCCGTTATAAGTAACCCTGGATGGTGGAGTTAATGGTTGGGCTTAGTCTGCCGGCAGTCTATCATATGTGGTGGTCTGTCCATTACAGGGTCCCTCCCATCAGTACGCCTGGGAAGTTTGCCCTATTTTAGGTGGGGTTCCTGGTGCAGACTCCTGTTATGATATACAACGTTGGGCCCACTCATCGTTCAGTTTTGACAAAAGTGCATCCACTGCTCCTTCTCTTTCACACCTCCTTCCTCCCTCTTGCTTTCTATTTCTTCCTTTCCATTATTTCTGAGCATCCTATCTTTTCTTCATTCACATCCCAGCCTTTTTCTTTCTATTTTCTGTCACGTTTATCTTCAACTTTTTCTCTCCCATCACGTCGAAATCATGCCACTATGCTTTTCCTATCTCCTGTCAGGTATTTCTCTTCCTTTCTCTGCTCTTTTATGCTCTCTGCTTTGTATTTCCTTCGTCCATTTTCACACCCTCTCCATTCCCTACCTCTCTTTTCTCATTTCCTCTATTATACCCCACCCTCTCTTCCTTATCAGCTTTCCAGCTGACCTTGTCCTTATAGCCCCTCGTGATTTCTTTCCTTCATACTTTCTCGCTGGGTCCCTTGATTAGCGCTTCCAGTGCATTCTTATCTATCACTATGCTCTTCATCAATCCTGTACAGACCTGGAGACTGGATCTCTCTTGAGTTCTCATTGCCCTTCTTCTTCCTCATACTCTCCCAGAACCCCTAGCCTCAAAGGTTATATTCATTTACTCCAGAGTCTTCACTGGTGTCTCTAAAGAGGCCAGATGGTGCCAGTTCCCCAGTGCTATTTGTCCTGGCTCTCGTAATGCCCACCACCACAGCTGATCAATGTATTGGGTGACGACACAGAAAAAACTGACACTGCACCTTGCCACACACATTAAATTGTCCAACTACCTTTTGTAGCAAATCAGTGTGGTTTGATTAAAATGTTTGAATCTCTCTCTCTCACTCCATCCCTATACACACACACACGCACACACATTCACACACATACAAAAGGCCACTGATGGAGGAGAGGAGTTTGCTGGAATGGGGGACATATCTCTACCGTTGACCCACCACAAGCCCTTTTTGGTTTGGGCCATGTATAATAGCCTTGTTCAAATCCCTTCACCTCCCTTATCACTCATACAGCATTCTATCTGTATTCTGTACAGTGACATAGCAATGTTGGTGTAGACTCTTCTGCAAACAAAAAAAAAGCCCCCAGCAGGTCAATACCTCATATACAGAGACATCCACATTGACACAACTCTAAAAAAAAAAACAGGCATATTCCAACATAGGAAAAGGTAAAAAAGAGCATGAGGTGCATCATTTAGGTCAGCACATTGGCTTAAAGAGGATGTACACTTTTCTTTTGGTCAGAGTACGCTTATCAACATTTTCCATCAGCTGTGACATTAGTAAACCTGGTCTTGGAATCTCTCCCTGCTGCCTTTTAATTTTTGAAAATTCATTGGTTTCCACACTCTGATAATAAATTGCAAAGACCAGGCAGGGCTAAGGTTTTCAACAAATGCAACTGTCTGTGACCATTTCTGGACAGACGTATTTAAACAGTCCATTGTTGTATTTCCAGGATGCTAACAACTCGCTCTTGCTTCTTTTTCAACTTCCACGCCACTTCCTCACAAAGCCATTTACTGATAAGCACCACTATTGATCAAGGACAAAATCACCCCAAAAAATAAGCTGTGTTCCAACCCCACACCATCTTCCCAATAACTCACTTTAAAATACTCCACAGAGGGCTGATCCATTTAATGTTTGACAACAGCCCTTGAACCAGACTTCCTGTAGAGCATCACAACCCATCCAACCTGCTACTGTTCAGAGAACAACTCAAGGATCTCCTGCCAACACCCAACCTACCAACATGTGATGCCGCTACTCAAGTCTCACTAGATTCCCAAACTCCTGACTTATTGATCATCAGCCAAAAACTAAGACCGACCTCTTTCTCCAACCTACTGTCCTGCAGAAACAATCCAAGGTGTCTTCCCCAAATTTCTCTAAATCGATCAAGACAAAGACAACCAGTCACAAACATAACCTTTCACACTGTGCGGCTTTCTCTTCCAGGGTGTCTGAGAGACTGACAGACAGACACACGTTCACTGTAGAGTGAGTCTCAGCACTTCTCTTGTCAATTGACAGAGACAAGGCATTTGATCGAGTGCACTGGCCTTTTTCTGTGAGAAATACTAGATAAGGCGGGTCTAGGTACACAATTCAAAACATGGGAATTGTGCAACTATTCTAGCCCCGCAGCTCGGAAGCTGAGCAGGACTTTCACTTCATCCAAAAGAAATGGACTGACATCCTCCACATAGAGCACACCTCCTCATTCTGTGCTTCAGGAAAAGAAGCAATGCTTAAGGTGACACACTATTGGTACTACACCCCAGCCAGAAGGTGAAATGGAAACTCAACAGTCCTAATGGCTGTTAACGCAACTTCGGCCACCCAGACACACTGACTCATCTCCTCTGGCTCTGTCCCAAATTCAAACGCTACTGATAGGCCGTCTAAAAGATATCAATGAAATGTTTGAAACAGATACACCCTGTCTTTCTAGTTACGTCCTACTGAGACTCCCCAATGCCCCAACACACTCTCTACACTCTAACAAAGGGAAGGCAATAATGGCTTTTTGTGGGGCTAAACATGTCATCAAAGCCAAATGGGGCACAGATACATTGTTGTCTCACTTTGACTGGCTGCATAATCTGTGGGACCTCACAAGGATGGAAAAGCTTCCTGCTTCCCTGCAGAACAAGTTGCTACACTTTGACAAAATGAGGGGCCCATGCATCCAATCTCTGGCAGAGGACTTTTGGGAATTTACTAGTCCTCTTTACTTATGAGTACACCAGGGGGCACGCCTGATCAGCAAGACAAAGACTGACCGCAGTGGGTACGACGCACTAAAAACCCCAGCATGCTGACACTGAATAGGTTGCGAAAGAGCTCTTTCTGGCAACAGAGGCTATGTTCCCTGGGTGACAACCTCTAATATTTTATCCCTCCTCTCCCGCCTTTCCCAGTCCTCCCTGGTATCCTCCCTTCCTCGCTGTTTATCTCCTTCTTCTGTTCTCCCACTGTTATGTCCCACTGTTCTACTTAATCGGCCTTTGGATTTAGGTAAGAGTATTTGTTCCTGGATAAATTAATAAAAAGATCTGAACGATAAAAGATCAATGGGTTTGCAAAATATTAAAATTTTAACATTATTAATATAATATTCCATCAACACAAGTAAAATTCAAAGTTGTGTACGGCAATAAGAAGCACTATTTACAAGGAGAATAAAGCGAATTAAAACGTTTTAGGGAAAAAGCAAAGACCTCATTATATCAAGCAGATTAGAATATGCCACCAAATGCTTAGATATTTTATAAACAAAGATATTCTATTTGCATCAAGATTATAGAAAAGTACATTCACGTTGATTAGTGTGATGGTAAATGTGAGCCTTAAATGTCAAATCATCAATGTATTAAGAGTTATCAGCTTGGGAAGTTTAATCCCTGACGCAGAGTTGGATTTTAATTATGGAATATGCAGAAGTGGTCCATGAGCCTTAATGAATGAACCTCGATCCCGCTGAGCAGTCTGAGAAGGTAGCACTGTTAGGGGATACGGCAGTGGCTGATCAGACCAGTGTGAGCTATTTACACTTAACTAGAGAGCTTCAAACTCTGTGCTCGCAATCCAGCACATCACACATGCACTGAACACTGAAAACCAACTCATGTAAAGGGAATAATGTTCTCCTCTCCCTCCGGTGTTTCCTTTATCTAATTTTCTTCTGATGTGTCTCCTTTACCCATTGTTTAGGTGGATTTCTCCTTCCGCATTATCTGTCTTTTGCAAAGTCTTAATACTTTTCAGACGCCTTCTCCCTTTTCCCTTTGTCTTTCACTGGCTCTCTCTTTTACTTTTTCACTCTCTTTGTGGGTTCCCGGTCTCTTCCACCCATTTTCCTATTTGGGATCTTTTTACCCTACATTTATAAAGCTCTTTCTTCCTGTTTTTCAACATTTTTTATCACCTCTCTCACTGGGCTTGTTTCTTTCACCCTTTCTGCCTCCCTGGGGCCCATACTATTGCTCCCTGAGGTCCTACTTCATCCATCTTTGCCCCATCTCTCAATCTATTTGAAGGGATTTCTTTCACTCACTCCTAGGTTGTCTACATACTTTCTCTCTTTGCTCATCCATCCCCCCATCCCTCTCTTTATCTATCCCCTGACAATGGTCCACGCAACACAATCTACCATCTCTGACTTCTTTAATTTTCTCTGCTCAACATATTTTGATGATGTTCAACAGAAAGAGAATATATTCTTTTACAGAGATCCTTACAAAACTCAAAATTCATTTGCTCTCTCTCTCGTTGCTTAACTGCCTTTCTCCCTCATTCTCAAGGGTGCCTCGTTTGCTCTTGTGGGTCTCTTTCAATCTTTATGTGATTCTCTGGGTTTCTCAGGCTCCTTTAATACTTGCTCTTTGGGGATTTCTTTCACCTTTTGAGCTTGTATTCTTTCATACGCCAGTGTTTTTTTCCTAAGTGCAAATTAATACATTTTCCATAGCTCTACTCCTGTTTTCTTTCTCACATGCACACATTTGTGCTCTTTAAACATTACTTTTTTCCTCTCTGTTTAAGGTTTCTCAGATTTGCGGTCTTATATTTTCGCTGTTACTCTCAAACACTGTAAACTTCTTTCACTCTCCTTTGGTCTGCGGAGCTCTCTGATAACCCGCTTCACCTCAAGGCACCTCTAATAATAAAGTGTTTCTTCAAAAGCATTACTGTACAAATTTACCAACCTTAAAAAAAGATGAAACTATGACTTGGCCTAGTTGAGATTCAAATTCATGAACAACAGATCACAAAACATGTCTTCTCTTTTGATCTCATTGTATCTTCTCTCTCACTTTCTCCCTCTCTCAAAGTCTGCTTCTTCTCTTCTTAGTTCTCTCACCCTTCGTGTCTCTCTCTCTCTCTCTCTCTCTCTCTCTCTCTGTGCCTCACTCTCATTCTTTCCTTTTATCTCCTTCTCTTTATCTTGCTCCTCCTCTGTTTTACGTACTGTTTTTCCTCCCTCTCTTGTTCTTCACCCCTTATGCTCTGCTTCTTCAGTCAGCTAATTTTTTCTCTGGCTTCTCATATTTGTTTCCCCTCATATTGTTACACTTCTCAATCACAGGTTTCCCTTCTCTCATTTTCTTGCTCAGACGGATGCGCTCTCTGCTCTCATTTCATCTTCCACTCTGTCCCTTATATTTTCCCTGAGAGTTCGGACTTCTTTATGTGTAGACGTCTCACTTTGCACTTGAGAATGAAACTATAAACTATAAAATAAGGCTAGAATCCCATACCGGAGAAATATGTTAAATAACTCCAAGAGCTGCATCACCTCATGGATATGCAGCATTCTAATATAACACTGCATATAGGTTTTAACAACATAATGCTATCTGAAAAATACAAATTGCAGGTTTTTTTGCCCCTACGTTCAAATATGCACTGGCTGGCGCTTTGTGTTCTTGGGTCCTCTGCAGTGTTTACCATGGAGCTCAGGTCAAGGAACCTTTCTCCAGCACAAGTGCTGTCCCCAAATGGACTGCTGTGAATCTAAGCACATTTATAACATTGTGGTAATGAGCTCTGGCATCCCCCAAAAAATGGAAAAGACTTTGCACCCCAGGAGGGACTGTATGTACAGACAACAAACTTTAGTTTAATGTCAAGTAAGTGTCTTAAGTTTCGAGAACAAGAACAGAAGCACTCACCTTCGTTTACCCTGGAAAATCACTTTGTCTTCCTTAGATGTGTTTATTTCAACTTTCCACTACTGGTTCATTTTTATAAGTTCTTCTAGCTTTTAAAGGAAAATATGCATATAGCAATTGAGCTTGGGAGTGGTGAGCAGGGCAGTGCGAGTGGTGCGGCCGCACTTGGCGCTGACCTAGAGAGGGGCTGTACTCAGGAGGGGCGCTGTGCTTAGCAGCTTCTTACGATTTAAAAACGCCTGCTGTAGAGTTCCTTGTGCATCCAGCTTTCGGGCAGCAATAAAAATGTCAAGATAACTCTTGTGATTAATGTTCCTGCTAGAGAAAAAGAGATCGGGTTTTGTCTAGTCAATGGCAATTTTGACTCGCCATAAAGTAGCACAGAGGGTTAATATGCCGTCTGCAAAGAACAGATCTGTATTTTATTAGGCTAGGTGAGTGGATTAGTAAACCCAGCCTTTACCAGTGCTTTAAAACAAATGAAATGTATGTGAGCGAGGGGCTATGGAGAGATGAGGGGCACTTTTGACAGATGGCAGTGAGGGAATCCGAGGTGGAGGTCATTGGAGGAGGTCACCCAAAAAATACTGTGAAACCGGGCACCACCAGAGCTAAAGCCGGCCCTGGTGGTGAGTGACGAACTGAAAGCATTGCATGTGCCGAAAGTGCTTACCCTGCCTTCTCAGCAGCTCCTCTAAAGTGTCTTGATTATGAACTGCTCTGTCATTGGTTGGCTGATGCTGCGCCACTCACTTATAAAGCATCACAACTCCTGACAAGCAGCCAGAGCACCATCGCGATACAGCCTCTCAGAAATAATCTACAAATTAAAACACTGCTCATCTCTGATGCCCATCTGTGGCTGGTCTGTTTTTTTTCTACCTGCCCTTCCAGTTTCTTTCTCTCCAGCGAGTGGAAGCAGAGAGGTTGGTGCAGGGCAGATATGAGGAAAACCACTGATCTGAGCAGCCAATGAGTAAAATAATGCAGTCTCCACAGGCAAGCAAGGTGAGCACCACTACACTGGCTGCACCACTGATAGCTCTGCCCCTGATTTTTTACCTACCTATGAATCTCAGCAGATCCTGTTTTTTTTTTGTGGAGTTCTATATAGGGCGAGCTAGACCTGAAGGTATCAGAGCGCTTTACATGAGCACCAGTTAAGTTACAGACGACACATTCCTTTTTTTTGTTAGGCACGGGGAGATTAATGATTTGCCCAGAATCACAGAATGTTGAGCGTCCCTGCCGAGACTTGAACCAGGTTCCCCAGCTCCGAGTTCGACCGCCCTAGCCAATAGGCCACATTCTCTCCCCCGTAGTTTTACACAAACTACTTTACTCTATGAGTGCTAATAAAATGTTGATTAGTGCTTCAATTAAGACTAAATCAGCGAGTGTTGGTTAATACATTCTTCAACAGGATCAAGTCAATGTGCATACATTTTCTTGTGATACAAAGCTTTGCATTTTGCATACCGATGGGATTCCTCGCAAGAAAGCCCTGCCAAAGACTGTGCCCCATAATTCCACATAATTTGCTGCTTCTTGCACATAATGGATTCAACCCTGCCGTATATTATGGTTCTCCGTTGCCTTATAATATCTGTGGCCATTGTATAATGCTGCACCGTCTAGCTTATGTTAGAGAAGATGAGTATGGAATTAAAGAGTTACCTGCTGGCATGGGAAACCAAGTCCTGCTCTACATTTCACGTGCCTAAAAGAATTCCTGTTCTGCGTTTCAAGGGCCTAACTTCCCAGCATGCACCACAAGCTTCCTACATCACTTAACTCGCCGGTCTGCTCTTTATTTCCGATTCAACTGATTTCTTTGAAGGGACATCCAATTAAGTAACAAACACAGTTCACTTTTCCCAATCCAGTTCACTTTACCCAATCCAGCGTCAATGACATTCATCACCTAAAAGCATCTCAGAATGTTGCTATGTTTGATGACGTCAGCTGGGGTTTTAAGATGTGTTGTGACATCATTCATCAGATAGCCCCTTTAAAGTGTCTTTTCTAACTTTTCTCGGCAAAAAGTTCATTTGGTGAAAAAAGTTTTTGTATTATTAGCTCGTGTTCTTTTTTCGTCCAAGTGTGTTGGGACTCAGAGTTTCCAACTCCAACCCGCACACTTCTTTTATCTTCCAAAGCACATTGAATCCTTCACATGGGGCCGGAGAATTCCAGCAATTCCGCTTTGATAACCATGTGTGGTGGGCCGCATCACCCGCCCCTCCTGGCGACTCTACTGTGAGAGAGAAACTCATGTCCTGCTACACTTCACAATGTGAATGACTTCCCCGCCTCATCGCAGACAGGCAGCTAATACCAAAACTCTTGGGGAATAAATACCTCAACGGATATCTGTATGGGCCCTTCCCGGGGCGCGCTACTCGGGAAAAGCCTCAATGGGGCTTCTCCAAGCAGCGAACTGCGCCTCGAGGCAGCTCTTAAAGTGTAATATATAAATGTGCCCACTCACCTTACTAAAACACAACAAAAATTCTCAGGGTGCACTTTTTAGGGACACTGCGGCAATCGAGCGTACACAATTCGGAATACTTTGTTTTTTTGCAATTCCCTTCAGATTTGTGTTTTGAAATTGAAATTCTGCAGTAAATCGGTAGAATTAAATTCTGTCCGTGAAACTGCCACTGAACATCTGTGAAAATGAGTGAAATTTACACGGCTGTACACAGGTAAAAAAAGGCAGTACAAGAGACGCGTTATGCAGGCTGCATGCACCCTGTGGAGTTGTAGCGGATTCCTGCGAACACATCCCATTCCTTAGCTCACCAGCGGGGCCCGCCTCCTGCATAGGAAACTGCAAGGGGGGGTTGGGTAAATTGGAAGGGGTGCATCTGCACCACAATGTACCGACAGCAGTGGTCCCTGTTCAGCAGAGAAACATCTGCAACACGTTCAACAAAGCGGACCCTTGTCCACTAGAGTCACCCAACAGCAGACAGGTCACAGGGAGTCAAATGCGATTCAGTGGCGACGTGCAGACTGTGGAACCCGGCGGCCTGGAATTCAATCCTATTACACGCTTTACCCCATGTGTGAGCCTGAGCAAATGGATTCATCGCTTTATCTCCCAAATGGGGCAAGTAGAAAAAGACAGTTATAATGGGACAAAATACGTGACCGGTTTTTACTTTCCATATAATTGCAATGGGGATTCGATTTAGCTGACAAGGTAAGGCAATCCAATGTCTTTGCCATAAAAAGTCAGTTGAGCACTTACAGGACGCTGACTGTTGAATTAATGGACATGTGTTTTTTAATCACGACTCCCCTACTTGGAAACACGGTGTGATCTTAGGCAGAGCTCCGTATAGTCCCATCACCACCACTCTTCAGATGATGTAAATGCTTAAAATACTAACTGTACCATTCATGGATTCACAATGTTATGCGCTGTTTCAAGTCACTCTATGTGCATTTGCATTAGAGCAGCAAGGGTACCATGTGCCTTAATGCAAGCAAGGAATTGCCCTCACCATCAGGCATGGGAGTAAAACACAGCTTTAACTGCAGTAGAGGGGGCCCTCACACTGCTGGGCCTGGTGCCACGGTACCTGCTGCACTTTGGGCAACTGCAACCAGTGCATTTACAGTCCCGGACTGCGCAAGGACAGCCCCTAAGAGCACTGTGCAGATTCCTAAATTACACAGGAAGAACAGCTTTATAACTTGCCTCGTCAAATCTTTAACATCTTCAAACGGAACCCCTTAAAATGAAAAAGGCAGTTAAGAGAAGCATTGCCCTGCACGGTGCAACTGCCTGGCGCTTCCCTTATGTACGGATATATGGTGATCCACACCTGGACTGCACACCTTGATTAAATGTTTTTCTTATTATTATACAACAACAAAAAACAATGAATTGTAAGCAAAGTTATAGAAACTTCGTTATTCCCCACAAAAAATAGATGGAGTTGGCAGGCACCCATCTCATCTGCTCCTGTCCACTCTTACCTCTTTGCTGCTGGCACTGCACCACCCCTGCCCAGAGCAGCAGCAAGAGAACGGTCCTTTGGTGGGACATCTCTGACAGGCTGGCAGGGTCCGGCCCTGCAGCAGGCAAAGGATGATGGATGTGCAGCCTGCGTGTCCCCGGCGACCCCCCAGGATTCACAACTCTCCTGCTCTTCTGCCACCCCAGCCCTTCCCACAGCTCTCTCCTGTTCATGGAGGTGCAAACATTCTTCTGCCCTAGTCAGCATTGTGCTGCCTCGTCCCTTCTCAGACCCTCGAGCAGTGCCCTGTGGAGAACTCTCTCTCCGAGGGCCCCCACCCTTGTCAGGGACCTGGCGCGCTCTGACTGAAGAGAAACAATGTAAGTTGTTACTTTGTTTCTCTTCAGTCAGCGCGAGGAGCTCAGAGCAGGCTGCACACTGCAGCTGCTTAAGAGCAAGAGAGACACAGCTCTCTACAGAAGAGCTGAGGGGGCCCCCTTCATTTACTGAAGACTGGGGGCCCCCCCGCACCGCGGGGGCTGCGGGGGTGTTTGTTACGCCCCTGCTCTGGCTGTCGCCCGTTGCAGGGCGGCAAGGACAGGAATCGCTGGCAACCCCCCCCCTCGCTCTTACATGCGGCCGCCACGGGCCGGAAACTCAGGGGCCACCACGGGCTGCAAAAGCAGGGGCGTAACAAACACCCCCGCAGCCCCCAGGGTGCGGGGGGCCC